>CAHIKZ030000529.1:1867500-1987500 GCA_903632075.3 Acanthosepion pharaonis | reverse complement strand
CGGTACTTATTAGAAAGCGCTCAATATCAGAGATGGAGTTAACATATTTGTTGATTGATGTGAGTTTGTGACCCTGGGTTTCACGCTTTTGCGATCGTCAGACATTCTTTTGCGATCGTCTGACGTTAAGTCTGACGATCGCAAAACCGTGAAAACCTGGGTCATAAACTCACATCAATCCAACCAAATATATATATATATATATATATATATATATATATATATGCGTATATATGAAGAAATATAGTCTTAAGATGTGCTATATTTATGGGATAAAGCGCTCAATATCAGAGACAGAGCGTGTGTAAATATAAAAGTGAACATAGAAGTCAACACTTAAAGGCGACAGTCTGTTTCATACTGGATGCAATCGTTAGGCCTGACGATTGAATCTAGCATGAAACACTGTTGCATCTAAGCGTTGACAGTTCCGATTTCGTCAGACCGCTTACATACAGAGGTTAAATCGAGTATATTGCAGGATTGGAATTTAATGTTGTGTCTATATTCAGCAGAATCAGCCTGATTTTTAAAGCAGTGTGGTGTTACATTGATGTATGTATGCGTCGTATCAAAGAACCTCTTTTTATTTTAAGCAGCCTCATAGGAATAAAAGCATAACTGAAAAACAAAAGCCGTGAAAAGAAAAATAAACGTTGCGAAATCCTGTGTTCAACACAACTTTGTGCATAAATGTATCTCATTTATTTTTCTTTGCGTCAACCGAGAAAAAGAGAGCCCTTATTCTTTAAAACAAGGAATGGATACAATAGCGGGTAGCAAGCTTGGCCCCGGGTGTGTGTCGTGTTCATGCTTCACGTCTTATATGTCTTTGGGTTGATTTGCTCAAATAAATAACTTTTTTTTTAAAGTATTATTTGTTTTGTCCAAACTAAACAAGTCTTTCCGTCTTCCAAAGGCTTCAGCTATTTTTTGCCTCAGGTCGAACAGCTAATCACGTAATGTAACGCCTTCGAAACTAATTACACTAACGTGCCAATGTAAACTGCTTACACAAACAAATATTAATCTTTACACTGACTTACCAAAAAGTCAGGTTGTAAAAATATGTAAAGGTAACAGTAGGTTGTTCCATCACACCTTGGCGTAATAAAAATGCACTTTTTTTAAAAAATCATATCACCCTATTCAAGGTAGTAAAGTCACTAAGACACAAGGGGGTTATTGCGTGTGAAAGAATAAGAAAAAAGAAACATTATTATGAAGCAAGAACAATAGAAGTGTAATCAAGAAGACAGTAGATAAAAATTGAGATTGCATTTGAATTTTTGAAGATCAAAATTAACTGGAAAGCATAGAACCGGAAGAGAGTTCCACAAGCGAGAAGTACGAGGAAAAGAAACTGTTAGCATTGAACTTACAGTTACATCTAATTCATCTTTGAATTGATGAGGCATTGTCGCAAATGTAGTATTAAGATTAAATTCATTAAGTTTAGGTAGCATAGTGAAGTGTTCCCTCGAACAGTTATCGTGAAAGTATTTATTTGTTGTGTACTGACATATGGTGTATCAGTGTGGAAAATGTCTACGCTGTACATGGAAAGGTATCATGAATTAATGGAGTTCGAACAAAGTATATTAAGTCCCAGATGGATAGAACTTTCCATTTTTTTAAATTATGGAAGATTTGACACTCCTTTATCTACGATCATGTGTGTGCCCCAAATTTCAGATGTCCACTATGGACAACGTATCAGCTAACCATAGGTCGTAGCCAAATTCGTCTTGTTAGAATTGTCTGTGGTAACTGTTGTGGCCTGTTAGGGGCCAGAAAGAAAGACACGGAAAGAGGAAGGTAGATTGAACAAATGTATTGAAATAACAGATATATACAAAGCAAGAGTGTTATTAGTCAGCAGATAGAAGTGTCTATCCGAATTATCAGGTTACTCTGTGTCTCGACTGCTGTTAACAGTCCCCCCCCTACGAGGAATGTATGTGGCACAAGGCCGAGTTTAACGTGGGTTTGTCCGAGCTCATAGGCTCGGCCCAAAATATAGCCTTTGAACCCGCCTAGACGGGTTCAGGCCCTGTCTACCTCCCCGGACGAAACTTTGCCCTTCGGCAAAGCATCGTCCGGGTTCCTCTCTGCCAAAGCAGAGAGTTCGACAGAAGTCGCACACAGTCAGAGACTGAGGGTCGACTGCTTGCCTACGAAGTCTCGCAGATTATTATTTATGAAGGAGGAAGAGGTCATTCTAATGTAGATAGGTCACCATAACAGTAACAGAAAAGAAAATCTGGCTCAAAGCACAACCAAAATCAATACAAAAGGTAACAGATAGCAGGAAATTTATAAGACGATTTGCTTCCGTTTGATATGGAAATAAAAGAACCACTAACATAACACCGTTTACAGCTGCTCATCTGGTTCGTGATGCCGCTAAATGGACCTTGGAGAATTGCCAATGGATAGCCCAGTCCAAGCAGTCACGTCTCCATTTTTTTTCCGGATGAGGTGGGTGTTTACGTTTGGTGCTGACTCCATGAGGCCATAGACCCAGTTTAGGATTGATGCTGACTCTGTGAGTCTATAAACACCAGTTGTCTACTTGAAAGTTAAGTGTAGTTACGTAATGGTGTGGGTTGTGTTCACATAACATAATTTGGGTGTGTTATCTCATCACATATGATGAAAAGACTTGATACAAGAGAAATGTGTTTCTACAGAAGGATGCTGAGAATACATTGGACTGAGCATGTACTGTACTGATGCGGAATTCACCCTGGGCGGATTGAGCCGGCTTCTTTCTGTTATGAGAAGAAGATTCTTGGGATAAATTACAGAAGTAGGGTACCCAGGCCTACTCGGATAACGTTCTTGCTTGCCGCGGGGTTCCCACAGACGCAGAGACAGGAACGACCAGAAGCCGCCGGTTACCGATGCAGACGCTCCTTGGATTTTCACCAGAGCCCTTGTTAGCCGGCGTGTGTGTCAGACCTGTCCGCCTTGGGTGACCCTACCAGGAACGAAGTTCCGGGCGGCATAGCTCTGACACTACCGTTTACACCCACCCCCACCGACTGTGAGGTAAGGGCTGGACTTTGGGGGCTTACAGTACAAGGTGTTTCCAAGCGGTCCCCCATCTAAGTACTGACCTGGCTCTACGATGCTTAACTTCGGTGATCGTACGAGAACCGGTGTTTCAGCGTGATTTAACCGTAAGCTGAGCATGTAATCAGCTACGAAGGTTAAGGGAGAATGGAAACAAAAAGGATTCTTATACTTCACATTAGACAGCGAAAGTTGAAATTTTTTGGACACATAATGAGGAGAAAGGGCTTGGAAAATTTGACACTCACAGGACATACTGAAGAGAAAAATAAAAATAAAATCAGCGCATAATCTACCTAATGAGCTTGTGTAAAGGGATGGCAGAACAGCGTTTATGAGAGATAGCAACTACTCCAAATTTACTAAGAGCTACAAAGGAAAGAAACCTGATCGCCAGCGTCCTGAAGGGTCACGGCACATAGAAAAAGAAGGGCTGTTTGAACTGACCATTGATTGCTGGAAATTTGAATTTATTCATAGACGACATGTATTTAAAAACAATGGTTTATAAAAGCCGGATAATTTTTGTCATTGAGTTTAAGTTTGGTTTAAGGCGCAAAAAAAAAAAGCGAAAAAAAAAACTGAGAAAAGAGAGGATTGAGGAAAGAACAAACGATGAGCGAGATTCAAGGAGACAAAAAATGGCGATTGACTAGCATTTATATCTTTGAAGATTGTACTTATCAGGGAAGCAAAGTAAACGGAAGGTTATTCCACAGGTGGGAAATACGAGAAAATAAACTATTGGAGTCTTAGAAGTAGCGGTTACATTTAGCTATTTCAACAGTAAACGGGTGAGACCTAGATGTCAATCTAGTAACACGCTTACATTCATGTAATGGGGGCATTAGGAAAAAGCTGATCAGTGCAGTTACCCTGAAAATATTTGTAAAAAAAAAACAGAGGGAAGTCACATCAAGTCGGTGAGAAAGTAACTGAAGTCGAAATGCCAGGTCAGGATCGATTATGTTACAGATCCTTTTTTGGATTTGACCAAGAACTTCGAGATGAATAGCAGAAGCACCAGAGGAGACATGGCAGCAGTATTCAATGCACAGACGAAAGGTAGATTGTAAATGATGGATTCTGACGAGAAATAAGTTTTTGGAACGAAACAGTAGATGCAGCTATCACATGAACAGTGTGACCCGACATTTTGGATGACATAAGCCCAATCTAGCACTTATGAAACGTAATGGAGAGAATTCACACGCCTTATGGCTACAAATACCAGGAAGCTGCGAAGAGTTATCGAGTCAACAGGGTTGAATAACTCCACATGACTTCCAACCTCGTATAGAATCTATGATACATCAAGTTATTACACTTCGATGGACTGAGTGTTTTCTACGCGTAACTAGGTGCTGGCATGTCTTTTGGCACGTCATTGTATATTTGTTGGAATAGCCGCCGTGTGTGAGACGGTGGAGTGTCAGAGATGGGGAGATCTGGGTCTGTGAAGATTGGGGGCAGCATACTGTATGATTTTAATTATATCGTCAGACTTTTACAGCATGCAGGTGACATTCCATTTCTTGGGGCAGTGAAAGACAGAATGATAGAATAATAATAAGACTTTTCTTAATTTGGTGTATTTAGAATACACAAAAGACACACTCGCATCAATAGGTGCATATGCACCCCACTCACGCACACACACACACACACACACACACATATATATATATATATATATAATTAATGCAAGTAAAAAGTTTGTCACTCAGCTGATTGATATTATCTTCAGCATCCCGACTCCAGAGTTTCTCCGGAAATTATTCCCTCCACACGTCAGGGTTATCAGCAATTGACTACTTATGCCTCTCGAATTTTCTTTTTTCATATGTACTTTTCATTGATGCACGTTTTTCATAGTGTATGTGTGCGTGCATTGAGTGGGTTTGTTCGCACGCGTACACCCATGTACCTGTAAATACTTGTTGACAACTCCAATATACTACACCGCGAAAATTATCGGAGCCCTATATATCAAAATCAATCAACTAACACTCAACAAAATTTATTACGAATATAGCAACAACATATTAATGTGCATATAACATAATACCGTTTTACATTTGTACTAATTTATGGTCAGCACCCTTATATGGAAACGCTTGTTTTGCCAAAAAATCCCATAACTACAACGGATAAATTAAAAATTTTAAAATAAATACAGAGCGCGTTTGAGCGAGTTTTTAAAAATTGCCATCACAACGGAATTCAGATATTATCGCAGTTACAATAAGTTTCTCTTTGTAAATTACCCTTGAATATGTTCTTGAAAAAGATCAAAAGTACATGGGTTAACAAAAACTACGGTGACTTCTTTGATGAATTTCATTTCAACATCAAGACAGTTGGAAAGGATCACTACAAAAATGTATATATGTTTGAGTGAAGAAAGACGACCTGGACACACACATACATACACACACACACACACACACACACACACACATAAATATATATATATATATATATATATATATATATATATATATATATATATATGAAGAAATATAGTTTTAAGGTGTACTATATTTATGGGATAAAGTGCTCAATATCAGAGATAGAGCATATGTAAATATAAAAGTGAACATGGAAGTCAACACTCAGAGGCGACAGGCTATTTCATGCTAGACGCAATCATCAGATTGCATCTAGCATGAAACAACCTGTCGCCTCTGAGTCTTGACTTCAATGTTTATTCATATATATATATATATATATATATATATAATTATTTATTTAAAAATATGATTCCAACTCGCGACATAAGAGGTCTCATGTTTCAAAACAAGAGCCGAAAACTTCAATATAATTATTTGTATTAAATTGAATTAAAGTAAGCTCTGTTACATCTTCGAGCGAAATTTTTTTTTGAATAACGTATTTCTGAAATTTACGTGTTTTAATAATTGAAATCAAAAATCAAAATTTCCATGGTAACAGCTAGGGCGAATTGTTTAAATTGGGTAGGCATGTGTTGGGTGTTAATAATAAGTACGAGTATAGAGTTACTTTCATAGATGTCAAGTCAGGGAAAGGTGGGGGTGTCTAAATTTGAAACGGAAGATGTATTCACCCTAGTCTGGTATGCGTGTCTATGGAGATTTATTTATTTTTTTATTTTATTTATTTTTTTATAATAAAAAGGATTTGTGCATATATAAAAAAAAACTGCCGTAACGTTTGGATTATTTATATAACCAGTTCCTTCCTATTTTCTATATATTTTCACACACACACACACACACACACACACACACATATATATATATATATATATATATATATATATATATATATATATATATATATATATAAAATTTCTCCGATTTAATCGGTAGAGAAGACAATATTTATGAATAAAAATGACAATAGGAAAACTGGTAATTGCTGACGCGTTTCGTCCAATGTGGACTTTATCAAAGCAAAATACGAAAATGAAATTAAATGAACAAAGTAACTAATAAGTTTTTGTTTTCCATGTCGTCAGTAATTACCAGTTTATATATATATATATATATATATATATATATATATATATATATATATAGAGAGAGAGAGAGAGAGAGAGAGAGATAATATTAGTGGTCAATATATATATATATATGTATATATATATATAGAGAGAGAGATAATATTAGTGGTCAATATATATATATATATATATAGAGAGAGAGAGATAATATTAGTAGCCAATATATATATATATATATATATATATATATATATATATATATATATATATATATATATATATATATATATAATTCAAATATACACTCTAAAGTAGGTTCCGGAGGAGTCGTCAGTTATGTTAATTGTTTTTGCTTCATCAGGTAGTTTCGGGTCTTTCAACATCATAATCCTCATAGCCTAGTCGGCCCAATCAGGGAGATCAATTCCGGATTCCCCATCACAATCAAACATTAGCAGGGACTCTGGCCCTTTTAATGAATTTCCTAAGTATTGTTTGATGCCTTACTCTAAATTTTTACGCTTTTATTTTATTTTTTTAGTTGAGGGTTGGAACCTAAACTCAACCCTACAAGTACAATCCTATCGCTCAACCAGATTCCCAACACTAACACAGGTCAGCTAACTTTCAAATGGACTTATCCTCAACTTTCAAATAATTGTCCATTAACATATCGTGTGTTTTCACTGTATATACAAAAAGATAAAACACAACTATATTTATTAAAATGAATTAAAAACCTATTTACGAATTATGGAGTTGGTTAACACACAACAAACGGCGAAACAATCTTGATTTAAGTTAAATTACGAAAAAAAATGAATAAAGGAGAACGATATATATATATATATATATATATATATATATATATATATATATATATATATATATGTGTGTGTGTGTGTGTGTGTGTATGTATGTATGTAACTATTTAATACTATAGAATGCATAAATTGTTTTAAACAATCACTGTTTAGTGATTTTTTTGAGGGGGGGGAACCAAGGCGCCCTTTGGTCAGTACTTCAGGGACCAACGTCAGCAAAATGATTGTATCAAAATTGGTATGAATAGATAAGTAATATGGAGAAAGATTTGGACTACATCTAAAACATTTAAATTAACGATTAAAATGTACGTAAAGTCAAAAGTTGTAAATACTCCATCATGAGTATAAAATATGAAAGAAATTAATAGTCTAAATCCTTAAAATAAATGAAGTGACTGAAATATATATTGTTGAAACTTGACTAATGCATGGAATAATAATGCAACAAAAAATGTACTTAGAACAAAATGTATTGAAACAAGAAAGTGTACACAATATTTACATATAGTCTTTTGTATATTCTTGGGAAGACCGTTCCTGGAGAATGTGTTGACTGAGTCGCAGTCGGGCAGAGTCTCTGGTTGAATCTCTTGATTCCTTCCTCTCTTCCCGGTACCAACCATATTTATATGGTCGGTACTCCACTATGCAAATTAGGTGGATCCTACCACAACATATATATATATATATATATATATATATATATATATATATATATATATATATACCCGATCGAGCACTAGAGAAAAGATATTTTAAAAACAGTGGTTACAGCTATTAATGCATCGCTCTTAAATTACGAATTGAGCGCTCTTGGCTACTGCCGTTTGCATACATCAAGCATATAATACGTTAAAATATCCGTTTCTCTGTCGTGCGCCGATACCTTAGGGGTAGAATCCCTGATTGATGCCAATCCAGTCGGGTTTTGACCCCTAGCTTGTAGCAATCGGACGTCTAGTTACACTAATCCGCTAATATCGAAAGTATTTGGAATAAAATGAACATGGCAATTGATTATTAACAGAAAAATATTACAAAAAAAACCTAAACCTGACAACAATCATAGTGATATCTGCAATCTTTGTCAGGAAGAAAAGTAACAATAATAACATTTCCAGATCAGAAAAACCTGCTAAATCTTAAGAGAGTAATTGGTTTATTTTCATGTATATTCAGAGTTCAATATTTCTCGTATTCGAAAAGTGCTTAATCATTATTTTGAAGTTGATATACACACAACAGTATAGTCGTCACAAGTGACACTCTCCCCCAGTCTATCTCAAGTTCTGCCTATATAGGGATATGGTTATGCTAATTAGTATTAGCCCAACCAATCCCACTACACCTCCCGGAACCTTTTAGGTTTAACTCCCTGAGTTAACCTATTTCTTCTACTACATAACCTCCGCTTTTTACCGGTTTCAAGAGGATTTCTCCTTATAGAAGATCTCAACCTAATTCATTCTTCTTCAATATTCACTGTTTCGTTCTTTGATTCCTCAGAAAACCATTGAGCACTCATTGTCTCTTCCGATCTATTATCGTCAATTAACTCCTCAGTATCTTCAGTTTCTGAGTCTTCATAGTTTTGGCACAATTTTAGTTGGTCAGCATGTGCCAATAGACCTCTACCATTCTTAGAAACCAACGCTGTATTCTGTCCCTTCTGCATTACAAGTCTTACCTTTTCTGGTCCATCTTCGTTTTTCTTGTACCATAGCTTCTCATTCATTGAGTATGACATTGTTAATGGTGCTCTGATTTGTCTTCCCATTAACGCTGTGGGACTTTGTAATCTTCCGGCATGAAGTATTGTCCAAAAACTTCATAACAATTTGGTAGAAAATTTTTGATTCTTTCATGATCTGGGGAGAACGTTTTAATCCTATTTTTATCGTTTGCACCATTCGTTCCGCTATTCCATTTGATGGCAGGTGATACGGTATGCATCCAATGTTTCTTAACCATGAACACAAGTTTTCATCGCAAAGCTCTGAAGCATTATCTGATACCAATGATTCTTCGTAAAATTTGTTGTACTATATCTTAATTTCTATTCTGAACCTTAATAAATTCGGGCCATGCCGAAAACGCATCCACCAATATCAGACACAATCCTATATCATTCACATGTGCATGGTTCATGTGAACCCTGGACCAGGGTTCAATTTCCTTTGGCCATGAATGTGTCTTGTTCTGTCGAAAAATTTTTTTATCTCCGCACATTTAGGACATTGATTCACGTACGTCTCCACGTCACGAGTGTGACCAGGCTACCAGGCCACCAGGCCACCAGGCCACCTGGCCACCAAGCTACCAGGCCACCAGGCTACCAGGCTACCAGGCTACCAGCCACCAGGCTACCAGGCTACCAGGCCACCAGGTCACCAAGCTACCAGGCCACCAAGCTACCAGGCCACCAGGCCACCAGGCTACCAGGCCACCAGGCCACCAATTTTACACATTTTTGTGTAGTACAATTCCGCAATGCAAATCATCATGCACGCTTTTGATTACTTGTCTTGTACAACTTTCTGGTGTTGCCATCAGATCTCCATTGCAAATTACGCCATTTTCTATTGTTAATTTATGTCTGATTTCTTTGTACGGTCTTTCCGATTTAGAACAATTACTCCATTTGTTGTTCCTTATTCTCTCTACGATCCTATTTAATACTGGATCTTGTAGAGTCTCCATCACGAGTCTATTAATGGGCAATACATCGGTCTCCACACAATGTCAAATTCCATCTTCCAATTTCTTCTTTTTTTTGTGTTGTTCCTCTTCAAACTGTAGTCGTGATAGTGCATCTACGTGTGGTATCGTGTTTCCTTTCACATATTCTATTTCATAGTCAAAGGCCATCAACTTCATTGCCCATTTTAGTATCCTTGACGATATGACCTTCGTCAATTCTTTTCTGGGATGGGATATAAGTTCTATCGGTTTATGATCCGATCTGATCAAAAACCTTTTTTTCCTAACAAAAATTCTCTTGCTCTGCTCATGCTCCATATTATAGCCAACGCTTTCTTTTCAATATTTGAATAGTTCTTTTCAGCTGGCGTTAACTTCGTACATCACCGGGCGTCCTTCCTGTGACAAACTTGCTGATGCAGACTGTCCACTCACATCTGTTGTTAACGTAACTTCTTTTTTTAGGGTAAAAATCTTGACAACCGGTTTTATGGATAATGCTAACTTCAATTTAACAAAGGCTTTTTGGTGAAAATGAGTCCACTGAAACTCTATATTTTTCTTTCGTAATTTAGCAAATGGCTCAATTCTTTCTGAATATTTTGATAAGAACTTGCTATAAAAATTAGCTAATCCAAGAAATGATTCCAATTCTTTCTATTTACTTGGAGGCGAAACATTCAATATTTTCTGTATCAACTTTGAATCCGGTGAAGTCCCCTCTTCTGAGATTTGATATCCCCAAAACGTTAATTTCTTGCACTTGAATATACATCTATCCTCGTTTAAAGTAATTCCTGCATTTCTGCGTATATTCATTACCAATTGAGTTTCGTTTTAATTCTTCTTCGGTACGGGCACCTAACCCGGTATCATCCTGGTATATTATTATATTTTTTATTTTTCCTTCAAGTAGATTGTACAGGGCTTTCTGAAAAATCGAGCTGGCTATCTTAACTTCAAATGATAAGCGAGTTCACCTCGATAAGCCTAAGAGCGAGTTTATTGTCGTAATTTCTTTGAATTCGTTGTCTATTTGGATTTGATTGTATGCATTCTATAAATTAAAACCTCGAACTTGCTGCTGGATGTAGTTCATCGTCATACACAGGATTTATGCAAATCTAAATCACTCCATTTAGGTAAATAAATGACAAAATGGAAAATATCGATGTAAAACGTACCGTCCTGTAAAAGGACTTCATCAGACTAAAGTAATATATTTACTGATGTTATATATATATATATATATATATAAATATATATATATATATATATGTATGTATATATTAAAATTTGTGTATTTAGGTAGCGACTTCTCTTTTAGGCATGTCTGATTGAATAAATTACAGACATTATGTCTGCTAATTTTTAACAAAATCCATTCATACTCACGAAAAACCTTCCATGTATTGATGTTAAAGGATGAGAGAAATGTGCTATAGCTGTTTAAATTTCTTTTATTTTCATTTCCCAAGTACTTTCGATCTTCTTCCAAGATCATCTTCAGGGGTGCAAATAATACAAAACTATATGTTGTTCATTAATATAAGTATTTATACAAAATTGTGCGTTGTTATCGATTACCGTAATTTTTTCATTATGCTTGTAAATGCAAAACGGTTGACAATGTGCTGAGGGTTCATTAAAACAACACTATTAGTGAGTATGAATAGATTTTGTTAAAAATTAGCAGACATAATGTCCGTAATTTATTCACTCAAACATATATATATATATATATATATATATATATATATATATATATATATATATTCTTGACAATGTCGAAAATTTTAAAACTACTTAACAACAGAGATAAAAGCAAAACAAAAATGAAAACGGTTAATATGTGCGTCTAGGCATGATGGACGCCAGAAATTTTAAACTTTGGCGGTTCTACAATTTCAGTGCTTCCAAATGGGGCACGATCATAATCTGTGTTTCCGTTTATAATTAACCCCCACTCTACTTGTATACGATTCCGTCAATTACAAACTTGTTTTCGTCCGATGAAGTCCTTTTAGTGAACGAAACACGTAATATAGAATTTGTTTCACTTTTTCATTCAATTACCTCAAATTGATCTGATATATGGAAATACGTCATATTCTCCCCTTACTGCGTTTTAAATCTTTACTATCACTTTCCACCTAGCAGCATTGTTTTCTCACATCTATGAATTAAAACTACTCTACTATTTTTGTTTTTATTACTGTTGTGAAAACAATTAGTACATATACACTCACGCCAATAGCGATATTCCTATTGTAATCTTTTCGATTCCTTATCAAACGTAATCCTCTGCTTATCTATTGATACACCTATCAAGCCAATCATTTATCAATATTACTATTTTCATTTTAACTTTTCAAAGAGTAATTTCGATGAAATCAGTTCCTTTTTTAACAGATCCGAAAAATATTGCTTGTGTTCGACAAAGAAGCCAATCAGAATCTTTCCTAACAAATTCTAAAATGCCTTCTTTATCTACGACCAAATAACCAATCAATGCCTTACTTGATGTACATCAGAATATACTTGTCTTCAACTAAAGAGCCAATCAGAATCTTCTTTAACGGATTGGCTTTTTGATTAAAAAGATAATCTGGGGTCTGTCAAGAAAGGTTCTGATTGGCTATTTGGGTTAAGGAAATCTGTGATTGGATATTTTGGTTAAGACAAGTTATTTTAGGATCTGTCAAAGAATACTCTGATTGCAACGAATAAACATCTTCGTTATCTTTGACCAAATGGCCAATCAAAGCCTTCTATGATGAATCTTGATCATGCTACAATCAGAATTCAGAATCCTGGTTTTTATTATAGCTAGAATATCGACTATTGACACAAACGCACAAGATGCAAATGCTTTAGTTTCTGTAGCTTCCCCAGTTAATTTCTACATTGATTCACTCCAAGTTTGGAGGGAGACACTGTACAAGCGTGAGAGTTAGAAAAGTTAGCGATAACGTCGTTTTGGCCTATTGTCGATATGTTCTTCATCATGACATATAATTTCTTAGCGTTTTCAACCTGTTTTTTTTTGTGGAACAGTTACAGGGGAGTCGATTTCAAGTTCCGTTATAGTGTTTATCGTTATCTTTCGAACGAATGCACTTGGGAGAAAACATGGACCAATGTTCACCTATGCTTTAATATACTATGGTAGTCTGGTCTCTATATGATGTGGTGGTTGCCAGTTTAGGAGAAGGAAAGCTCTAAATTCCAAACTGCGGAGAAGGCCTAGGGAAACCATTCCACTATCGATCCCAAGAAATCATAACAACTCATAGATCACAGAAAATTAATCTGTGGAGAGCCATGATCATGGCTGTTAGGGGACTTTAAGTTGTGACTTGAAAAGAAAGCAAAATTAACAAACCTAGACCTAGAAATTCCAAGCAGAAGCTCCCGAGATCCGTCGATCTTCGGTTGTGTATCGTCTTCTTACCCACCAGAGACAGACAGAATGCGCATGCTGGTATCGGCTATACTACTTTCTAAATAAATGCATTATTTATATATGTTTCTAGGCGTCATTCCTCCCTCTCTCTCATTCATTCTTTCTCTCTCTCTCTCTCTCTCTCTCTCTATATATATATATATATATATATATATATATATAACTTGTTTCACTTTTATTGAAGCTTCGAAGCTTTAGAAAGTGAAACATGTTAGATTTATAAACTTTCCCTCTTTGTTCTTTATCTCATATATATATATATATATATATATATATATATATATATATATGTGTGTGTGTGTGTGTGTGTGTGTGTGTGTGTGTGTGTGTGTGTGTTGTGCGTGTGTTTAGTTGCATTGATGTGAGTTTGTGACGCTGGGTTTCATGTCCTTTGCGATCAATCGACAAACCTTTTGTTTGTCTGACAAACCTGTTTGTCTGACGATCGCAAAGGGCGTGAAACCCAGGCTTACAATCGCACATCAATCCAACTAAATACGTTAGCTCTATCACTGATATTGAATACTTTCCAGTAAGTACCGCGCGTATATCTATATAATATATATAAAAATTACACCTACGCATACACCCCCCATATATATATATATATATATATATATATATATATATATATATATATATATATATATATATATATATGTTAGTTTATCATGTAGTTTATCATAATTACACAAACACGTTTACATATGCAATATGGATCATCAGATAACACTTCCAAAAATGAAACGAAAGATGAAATGAAAATTCACACTTTTGACCGGTAGTATTATGTAATTTAACAGAGAGGGGTAGCGAGGAGTGGTGTGAGAGACATGGTCGAGTTTAGAGATTTATTTTATTTATATATATATATATATATATATATATATATATATATATATATATATATATATATGTGTGTGTGTGTGTGTGTGTGTGGTTTTCGTTACTGACATGTTGCCAACGCTGGATGTTCCAGTCAGGGCTATTTTCAAGTCAGACGTTGATTTGTGTCGAGGTCATTTCCTCATGTCATTCCCACAGGTCAGTCACCTGCAATTGCTCGTCGCGTTCGACAGGTTATTACCTCCGACGTGATTGGCAGTTTATTTGAACGTCTGAGATGAGGATTATCTTTGCAGAATCATGTCAAATATTCGGAGGCGGTTTGTGACTGAAATATTAACGATCAGCAACATCCTATTTTATTTCGCCTCAAAGACCATTAAAATTCCACACAAACTGATTTAAAACAGTAAAATGTGTCTGACGCATACACGAGAAGATTATCGCAATTACGAAATAATTGAATCTTTTTTTTTTACTGTTAATGGTTCACGGCTACAAACAAGTTATAATTTCACCATCAAGTAAGGCGATAAAGCCACTAAGACGCAAAGCGTTACTGAGAATGAAAGAAACTAAGGTAATATTATTGAAGCAAAAGGACAAATAAAGAACAGGATTAAAAAAAAAAAAACAAAGATAGAAGATGACGATTGGCGTTGCATTTAATCTTTTAAAGATTATAGTTACCAGGAAAGGAAGAAGCCGGAAAAGAGTTCCACAAGCGAGAAGTGCAAGAAAAGAAGCTATTAACATAATGCTTACGGTTACCTCTAACAGTAAAATCATGAATCTTAGCTGTCAATATAATGCTATCCATAAAGTCGAGGTACAAAAGGGAAAGAAAGGTTCATGATAACGATTACCATGTCAATATTTATATAAAAATAGGTGCAGTGAAGTGATGATACGGCGGTGGGGAATGGACTGAAACCAAATGGCAAGACAGGCCCGATATCACTGTTGATTCTGCTTTGGATTTTCATACATAGATAAATCCCCAGGCCGGATGCTGCAACAATATTCACCTCACGGACGAATAGTAGATGTATAAAGTTGCAAGAAGAAAAAGAAATGAAGCAACATTTCTAGTAGCAGACCTAACAATGTTTTCCGATATAATCGTTACACTTGATGTCAGCCAAAAATGTTAGATTGAAAAGACGCAAATAGATATCACCGCGGAGGTTAGCATCAGCCATACTAATGGAAGACAGAAAAACTAGATTAAAAGAGACCAGTCTTATTTTAGGGGGGGGGTGTTAAAATTAACAAGCCATTACTTGCACCCGTTAACAATAGATTGTATCTGATTTTCGAGATTAGCGACCAATCTGAGTTTCTCAAACCCATCAGAATTAACAAGACAAAAGTATGTATTTCTGCCATCAGAATAGATACCGTGTCGAAAACCGTTGACATTGGAAGGTCGGTAATGAAAATTAGGGAATAATAATATTAGCTGTTTCATTATAAGGAAACATTTGCCATTCATTGACTGTTTTTAGGTAAATAGATCTCTCAAGTTAATAGTTTAAAGTAAGTAAGTCTCTCACTGCTATTGCCCATTCTAATACTGGTGAAGCTTTCCTTCCTATCTTTTTGTTTAAAGTAGTGTGGAAGATCAATATCTTGCTAATGTCATTATATCCTGGTCGACATTCATGAGCTATCCATTATAGCTGTTAGTGCTGTTGAAAGTTCTTAAGGTGAAGTTCATTTTTTGGGGGTGGGGGATGTAGGCCTTCTCAAGATTCATGGTCCCAATGCATGTTTATAGGGGCGGATGTGACACATTTGGGCGATCATGTCTTTTTTATGATTCAAGGGGTATTTGCGTGAGTCAATAACCAACTCACATTCGAACTTTGCTCTCGGATTTCTCCTTTCGAGCCGTTATCCCTTACACCATCCGCACATCCAAGCTTCCACCATCTGGTATTTCCAAGCAGTTACCCGTCTAGATACTGACCAGTCTCAGCTTTGCTCAGCTTGTAATTGCCCTATTAAAGCTTGAGACACGTTTCTAAAAGACGCAACTCCAATCGAAACAGCGATACACAGGAGCGTTGTTGTCCAGAGATATCAGCTTGACGGCGTTTTTATAACAATAATACGAACACGGGGAAAATATAGATACCGCCAAATACCTACTGCATAAAATATGGGTGATCAATCATTTTTAAATATATCCAGTTCTAGGTGATCCTCAGCAGGAGGGAATGGATTAGTGCTGTCTATCTCATCTGGTAGCTACGTAACAGAGGTGATGGAATCTCACTTTGTCTCAATGCATATCGTTTACATTATAAATTTGCGAGTATGGCAAAACATGAATAAACGTTCCCGCCATAAGATGAAGTGTCCAAAGGTCGTTCATTATCGATGATATTATTTTAATTACCTTCACTCTTCGGCAATGTTTATTGTTTTAAAAAGCAATGATTAGAATTGGAATAAATCCTAAACATATGAAAGTGAATTTATAGATTTTCTTTGCTATTGAGAATTTACACCAAAAATAATAAACACTATTTTATTATATTATTTATTGGTATGGTTAGCAGAACATCGGCTAATTGCCAATTGATTCAAACTTTATAAAATGGTAAATAATAAGAATTTCTTTATAGTTGGTTCACATATTTTAATAATTTATTAAAGGTTTATAAATTTATGAATAAAAAATTGTTTTCCCATTTATTTCATTACAAATTGTTAAATTGCTCTCACTTAAATTTTCAAAAATTTCAACCTTAGCGTTGCGACTGCACGCTCCACGAGTTTGTATTTGTTATCAATAACACACTTCAAAAAAAAAAAAAAAAAAAAAACATTTCGATTTGTATTATATTTTTTCGTCTCGGATGCTACTTAAATTTTACCAAAAAGAAAATAGTTTCCATGCCTGATGATGACCAGAGGACACGTCGAAAGTACTTGCATATTTAAGGAAAACCTAATACAGCTTATAATTAAAAAAAAAACAAAAACAAAACAAAAGCAAAAAACAAGGGTCATAACATTCATCGAGGGGTTAGTAGGTTAATGCATTTTTAAAATTTAGCGAAGTTACTTCGCCATTTTATCTCATTAACTTGGTTGGTAAACATCGGCTAATTGTCAATCATTCATACAAAAAGTAAATTTACCAAATTTACTTTTTGTATAAATGATTCAGTGTAATATAAATTGTTAAATAATAAATATTGCATTGCATTTTAAATGTGATGATTTTTAGAATGTTGTAAATATAAAATTAGTCTTGTAAATAATCAGTCTAATAAATAAATTGTGTTTAATATTTCTCTTGTAAATTCTCAGCAACAAAAATATGTATAAAATTCACAAAAGCAATGTCATGAGAAAAAACGCCCTTTTGATGTTACAGCTTACTACGGACACTTTTATGCATATCTGTTTTTATATGCCACGTTAACTAAAAAGGTAAAGTAGACAGATATTTCGAAGTCTGTGCAAGGTGTTGTTTTTATTTTTATTTACTTCGGAAATTACTAAATTTATTATGATTTTTTTAAAAACGTGCGCGTTTGCGAATCGGGACTAGACAAGGTAATGCTAAGTGTGATTTTATTATAATAATCATTTATTAGATCGGGTTACTGATATGAAGAGATGAAAAGCTTATCATAGGTCGTTATTTATGGGACTAAAGCAGCTTTATCTCGAAGCCGAATGTTTTTCGAGATTATTATACAAACAAACGATGGAAAATGTGACAACTAAATCAGAAGAAGCATTGAAATGTCGAATGATGCTTCGTAAAAGCTAAACAAAATATTAAGAAACAGGAAAATATCATTAAGGGCAAAGAAAAAAAGTGTCCATTTTTTTATATATGCTAGTACACATTGGTATATAGAAAATCTTGCTCGAAGATGAAGGGGAAAACCAGAGGCCACAGAAATGTGCCTCTAAAGAATAACGAAGAGAATACCATAGTCAAAGCATGTTTATAGTGAGGAAATTTTACGGAAAATGGAAGCAAAACGGACAGCTTAGAAAGAGAAAGAGGCAATTGAAATTTCTAGATCATATAATGAGGAAAGAGGGCTTGGAGAATTTTACACTTACATGACAATTTGAATGCAAGAGGTTGTCTTTCTGTGACTTTTTCATAAATACCTTCATGGTAATTGTTCGGGTGAGTCTTGCGCGTTTGTGTCGAGTAAGAGAGGCCGACTTAAAGTGGCACTTTGATGCCGGTTAGGCATTAGAAGATTGCCCTAACTGCCTTGAACATTAGCAACTCCACCCGAAATTAGATTAGTTTAGGGTTGTTTTTTTGTTCTTAGTTTCTCCATTAAATTAAACTTAGGGTTGTATGCTCACTGATCCCTTTTTTTTCTGCTCCCACTTTCTTTAGATAATTGGTCACTAACGTCAGTTCTCTGGGGGATACAGGGCGCCTTTCGTTTCGGGTCTGATTTTTATATTTGTTGTTGTATTTGAATGAGTTTGTTTGGGTGAGTGTTTAGGATGAAGGATTATACTATTAAAATCCCGTATTGATTTCGTCCATTTAGCTGACATTTCTACCACAATTAAGGATTGTGGGGAGTTTTATTACTTACGTTTTATTTAGTTTCTTGTAAATAGTTTTGTGTCATTTTGTAAATACTTATTGAGGATTAAATTTTAAAATTGTTATTATATTCCTATCAGCCACAGGCATGGATTATACATATGAGGAATAGTTAGGATTTTCATAGAGACATTGAGGTATTAGGGTGGATATTGCAAGAATGGTAAGTAAGAATGCGTTGTTTTGGTGTAAGGAACATTGTCCTATGTTTGGGTCAGTGATTATGGCTAGCTAAGTTTAAATTTATGACAGAAGAAGGCCGTCCTTTTCCCCATTCCCCCTTTTGGCCATGTGCTATCTATCTATCTATCTATCTATCTATCTATCTATCTATCTATCTATGCGCCGGAATAAACAAACAGTGAAATGTTTGCTAAAATCGTACACCTTAAAGAGTGCCCAAATTCAAGTAGGAAAGCCAAACTTGCAGAACGATTAATATTTTAAAAAGCTAAGAACGCTGACCGAAAGACTACCGCGGTTTCGACTGCCATTGTCTCGTTATGTGGTTTATTTAGCGAATAAATCATAGTCAACTCAACAACTTAAATGCCTTCATTCGACACCGGAAGTGACGGGGTGAGATGTAGTGAAAAAAAATTTATTCCATCTTTATCCGTGTTCGTATAACCCCAGAACTTTCTGACGTTGTCTACATTTAGCCATGATCTCAGACCTTCCATTCAACAATGTCGCCGTAACTTCTATGCTAAAAGTTTCTTTTCTTGCACTTCTCGTTTGTGGAACTCCCTTCCGGTTCCATGCTTTCCAGCTAACTTTAATCTTCAAAAATTTAAATGCAATATCAGTGGCTATCTACCGTCCTTCAGGTTGCTCTTATCTATTTCTACACATTACAATTGTTTCTCTTCCTAATTTCTCCAACCCTGTAACCTCTTGCATTTTAGTGGCTGTACTGCCCTGCTTGGGGCGATACTGATTAAAAAAATATACACACATATAAACATATACGTGGTCTGATCAAAACCTATTGGAACTGATCCTATAAAAAGAAAACTACAGTACATATTAATTCGGAATTTAATCTCCTTCGAAGTAGTCCCCTTCTGAAGCCACGCACATTATCCAATGTTGTTTCCGTTGCTGAAATTAATCCCCAGAACTCCTTTGTTGGGACTACGAGCAGTTGCCTTGTCGCATTGATTTCTACAATGTATTGACATCTTGCCATGTCTAATGGATGTCAGTTATCTCCTGTTCATTCCCCTCTCAAAGTTCTCCACCACCTTAACCAGGTATTGAACTCACACTCTTTGGATCCTGTCACTGGATCTAACTAACGCCTTTATCCACTGTGTCATGTGTCCTTCGGGATAAAGGCATTAGTTAGATCCAGTGACAGGATCCAAAGTGTGTGAGTTCAATACCTGGTTAAGTTGGTGGAGAACTTTGAGAGAAGAATGAACAGGAGATAACTGACATCCATTAGACATGGCACGTGGAACTAGAACAGTTTACCCCAGTGAGCGAAATAAAGGGTTCAGTTCGACATTCCAACTACCTGAAGAAGGCGGGTGCGTACAATGGCCGAAACGTTGTGATAAACATGGCGACAAAGATGAGAACAATAGTCCGAATAATGTAAATAATTTACATAGTACCGCATCTCAGAAATATAGACAGGTCCATGATTTTCTTTGGATCATGTGAGGAGGGATGTTTCCACTGTATGGATTGTCTTTTTTTGTCTCTTGCTCAAAGTGATGAAGCCAACACTCATTCTGGGTAAGGAATCGTTTAAGGAAAGCAGCTTGATCTGCCTGAAACAATGTCAGATGATTTTTTCCTTGATGTGTTCAGAATGTTACGCTTTGGATCACGTATCAGAAGACGTAGCACCCACCGACGCGAAACCTTCGGCATGTCAAGTTCATTGTGTAGAATATTCTCAACTCTCTCACGTGATATGCTAATAGCATTGGCTATTCGACTTATAGTCAATCGTCTGCCATCCATCACTATGTGGTAAATACCATCAATGTTTTCCTCGGTATTCTTAGTTGAAGAATGTCCAGACCTTGGGTAATCTTTAAGGTTCTCCCTTCCTCTCCTAAATTCAGCCACCCACCGTTGAAAAAGACGGAGCTCCATCCTTAATGTAGCTCCCATACCAGCACGAAAAGTTCTTGAGGCTAAACCATTTTCCTACAGGAACTTGAAAACACCACATTGCCAAATTCTGTCCATTTTTAAGAGAATTCGTTACTAGTTACTTTTGAAATCTTCTTTGAACAGTGAGATGTCAGTTTGTGCGTAGGCGTAAATATGACCTTGGTATTAATAAACCAATCAGAAAAAAGGTCTATTGTACTTTTAGCTTGGAGCCTAAAAGTGTTTAGTTCAAATTTCAAACTTGTACGTGAAAAATATGATAAGATATTATTCAATATTTGTTGTCCAATCAGGACGTTGTTAAATGATTTACATTATTCGGACTATTGTCCTCATCTTTGTCGCCATGTTTATCACAACGTTTCGGCCGTTGTACGCTCCGGCCTTCTTCAGGTAATTGTAATGTCGAACTGAACCCTTTATTTCGCTCACTGGGGTAAACTGTTCTAGTTCCACCTGCCATGTCTAATGGATGTCAGTTATCTCCTGTTCATTCCCCTCTGAAAGTTCTATACCGCCTTAACTAGGTATTGAACTCACACTCTTTGGATCCTTATGGAAATTAGGTGTGATCCATGAAATGTAGAAATCAGATTATACAAGTTCAAAGGTTAAGTCATATTTTGGTGGCTATCTCCGCATTTTGCTGTAAGGAACTTGAGTATTTTTAAACCAAGATTATTATTTATAACCGAATATGCTATCATTTTCAAATTAATTCTGAATACCTCCTACCAAAAGTTATGAATATTGGTTAATTCCTGAATGCTCAAACACTTGGTTATAATATTTGGTAGTTTACAACTAAGTTTATCCCAATTTATTCTGGAAATTTATATTTCACAAACACTGTTTAATTATCTCATAAACAGAATTATTCTTTCATTGACTCCGTGAAACTTATATCACCACAACTGCAACAAATATTTCTTCAAGTAAAATCACACACCATAAATCTAAACACCAAAATAAGAGTTTACACACAAAATTAAAATAACAAACATCACAAAGATTTCACTCACAAATATTTACTCATTTCAGCATAACGCATTGTATGCTATATAAATCAAAATATTGTTATCCAAAAGATTTTATATTATTTCTCATTCATGATTATTGTTTTTTTTGTTTTTTTAAGAACAAATTTAAATGTGTGAAGATAGTTAAGTTTAACACGCTGCCAAATTCAATCTACAATTCAATCTACTGTGGCACCATTTACGAGGCAGAGAAAGGAAAAGAAAGAAAAGAAGGCAGAAAGAAAGGCGAGACGAATCGTGGGTGATCAGCAGAACACACACGGCTAAGAGACAATGAATATATTGATAAGTAACCATGGCGAAAGGGTGTCATTACAATGACAGGGAAATTCTGGGTAAGAAGAAAGGGAAAGAAAGAAAGAAACAGATGTGTTTTGATAACGGCTGTGTTATCTAGGAGTACGTAAACAAAACGGCTGCTCGACTGGCCAGGGAAAAATTCAATTGAAAACGTTAATTTTGATAATTGACAAAACACAGGTGTAACTACAGGACTTTGGGTAGATATGAAAAATTAAAAGCCACCTGCCGTGTCCGCTGACCGATTTTTTTTCGACGAAACAACTTTTGGCCTGCGATAATAAAATTATGTTATCAGAAATATGTACCGAAGGAAAATGAATGGGGACCCAGAAGTGTTTTTTTTCTTCCTTGGAGGCGACAGACTGACTGAAACTTTAGAGATATTTTTTTTTTGAGGCCGTGTTAAAAAAGACCACCCATTTTGATAATTAGCGATAAAATACCTGACAAAAACCACGTGTAGAACAAGAGTTGTCATATTGTCCGTTTGCGGCTAGAAAAATGATAACGGCGATTAAAGCGGAAGAAAAGGAAAGAGAAGAGATAATTTTTTTTAGTTAAGCAAGATATTTTTTTTTCCCCGAAACAAAGCCGCGGATTGTTCACGCCCGACTAAGACATCATTGGTCAAGTGGTGATCACGTGACGCACGAAGGAGGAGGAAAGATACCCGACTAAGACCTCATTGGTCGAGTGGTGATCACGTGACGCACGAAGGAGGCTGTCGACGCCTCATCCAGAGTATAAGTATGAGAAGCTGTTACGAAGAAGTGGGGGGGGGCAGTTCACGACCTCTGAAGTATGGTGAGGAAGTGGGAGTAAGGAAAGGTTCCCAAAAATGGAAAAAGAGTGAAAATCCTTAACCAGAAATAAAAGAGGTGGATATGTATTTAGAATTATCGAGGAACCCCCGACGCCGACAGACCCACCCCGGTTTTGGTCGGCGTCAATAAAAGCGAGGCCCCAACAGGCAGAAATCAGAGACTTCGGGATCCAGCGGAGAGTTGAGTTTCCAGAGTTGAGTTCCAGCAGTTCCAGTGAGTTCAGCTGACCAAGATCCACGCAAAATTCCGGACTCCTCTTCAACCCAAGAACAATTATTTTGAAGAGCGACTCAGAACCAGACCACCGAAATAAGTTTTTTTTTCGACTTTCGTCCAAAGACACACCGAAACGCCAATTTCTTAGAGAGCAAACAACTTGAAGCGTTAAAAAACTGCCTAACGGAAAACGACGTGTCACAATCCACAGAACGGGTCGGGAGATAAATGCAGTCCTATGTATCGAACAACCAGACATAAAGTTTGTTACCTTTTTTCTTTGATACTTTGAACTTTTTGAGTTTTCATTTTATTTTCTTTGATATGCATATTTGTGTAGTATCACCCCGTTGAACTCAGTTTGCATTACGGCCCCAACCACTGTTTGATCTCGTCTGTATAAGATCAATTCACAACGGGGTAGGCAGACTGAGATCAATGCAGAACCTTGGTAACCAGGCGTTGGAAGCGAGTTGGGAACGACGAGGCTGATATCAAATCTAACCAGATTCCCACCCGAATCACCAAAAAGGTTAGAACGTCACATTTGGGTGCCGCGACCGATAACAAGCCAGTTGGTCGTCAGGAGGACGAGACAACACGACTGACGCGACAGGCGGACGTCACGTTTGGAGCAGCGACACCGAACGGAGCAGCGAGGAGCGAACAGCTGGCGCCGCGGCGAGGACGTCACAATTGGTGCTGTTTGGGGACGTCACAACTGGCGCCGTAGATCAGGATAGAACGTCACAGTCGGCGCTGCGACCGGGGACGACGTCACACTACAATTGATAACCAACGTTAATTAAATACAACTACCCCACTCCAAACTCAGCGTACCAAAATTAGCTTCGTCCTGGATAAGACGTTAAACTACGTCCAGCAGCAAGGCCTCTGATCAGGATGTTTTAAGGAGCGTGGAACCACCTCTTAATTGCTGCTAGAGTCCCAGCTATGGGCAAATAGTTAACTATTACCAGCAATACCTTTTTGAAAAAACTAATACCAGCAATACAATTGTGAAGGAAATATATTACCAGAAACAGATTTTTGACAAAACAAAATATTAACAGCAATAAAAAATTTTGTCAGCGTTAAATAACCCATTGAGGTTGATATGCTGTAAAACAAAATAAACCAAACCAATCTAAACCAAAGAATACATACTTTATTCATACGAATCTATCCTAAAAATGTTGTCGGCATTAAATAACCCATTGGGGTTGATATGCGGTAAAATAAAATAAACCAAACCAAACCAAAATTAGCTAAGAAAATGTATTAGTTGACTTGCATCAATCATGTGTAAGCCACTGCTATTTATTTATATATTTCACCGCGTGACCACTAGCCATGAGGATCTGTGTAGCTCTCTCGACCTTGTTGATATTTACCCACGACTAGTTTCTCTGTCAGAAGCATTGCCTTCTCGACTCCTGTCGAGTTGCTTTCTTTGTGTTTCTTCAACAAATATGCTTTTCAAATGTACAGCAAACGCCGATTCCTTTTCTGGAAATCGTTCCATAGATTTTATAATGAATATTTATCGTCTACTGAATACTTTTTTTTTTAAATTGTAAAGAATAGATTTCATATATTTGCCGTTGGAAGTTATAAATCAATCAATATTTCTTTGATATTGCAACAATATGATAGCTACATGGGAAACGAAACTTGCACAATGTCTTTTGAATGTTTTCTTTGAAAGAATTGCTTGCATGATATTGCTTTGCATAGAAAGGTTCGATATTTGCAATATTCTCCGAGAATTCGCTGAATGAAAACAAATGAAGTCAGTTGTAAAATAATGGGGTTTGTTTTTCTAAATTTGAAGCTGCATTGACTTTGTGGTCGCAGAAAATATTTCATCTCTTGACAAGTTACTGAGACCACTTTTACAGTGATTCAGTTTGTCTAGTTGTAAAATCTTCAAAACCGATTCCGAACACACACACACGCGCACGCACGTACACGCACACACACACACATATATATATATATATATATATATATATATATATATATTATGAAATGAAACAAAATCCGACAATTATTTTAAGACATTTTTTATGTTTATACATTCTTTTTATAGATACAAATATTTAAATAAATGTTCTGTTTATAATAAAACAGTATTAACGACATTTACCGGCCTGAATGCCTGAGAAATTTTGTTTAGTAACGTTTATTATAAGCAGAGCATTTATAAAAAGAATGTATAAACATAAAAATGTCTTAAAATATATATATATTCCTTTTACTAAATCTACACACCTCTTCTTTTGTCTCGTGTTTTGGGCAAAAATGATTATTTTCAAACATTAACTCCTTTTAAAACACTCACCCGCAGCGAAAGTTCAGGGATTGGAAACATTTAGTCATGTTGGCAACATGTCATGGATGAAAACAGAACACACACACACACACACACACACACACACACACACACACACGCACACACACACACACACACATATATATATATATATATATATATATATATATATATATAAATAAAGAAAGTCCGACAATTATTTTAAGACATTTTATGCTTATACATTCATTTTATAGATACAAATATTTAAGTAAATGCTCTGTTTATAATAAACAGTACTAAATAAAATTTCTCGGTAAATGTTGTTTAATACTGTTTATTATAAACAGAGCATTTACTTAAATATTTGTATCTATAAAAAGAATGTATAAACATAAAAATGTCTCAAAATAATTGTCGGACTTTGTCCATTTCAAAATGTGTGACGTCATTTGTTTACATTTGGATATGCCATGAGCAAATATGAATGTACGTGAGAGAATCATGGAAGATATTCGTTTAATGACAGTAAAATCGACCCCCTCTGTGGCCCAATAGGTTAAAGGCACGTCAGGCTATATGACGGTTCCGTATAAGATACAGATGCGATTCCTGTCGGAGGACGAATATTTTCTGCGAAAATTACTCGTACATTCAGGCCGGTAAATGTTTAATACTGTTTATTATAAACAGAGTATTTACTCAAATATTTGTATCCATAAAAAGAATGTATAAATATTAAAATGTCAGTATATATATATATATATATATATATATATATATAAAAAAGTGAGCATAGAAGTCAACACGTAGAGTCGAGAGTCTGTTTCATGCTAGATTCAATCGTCAGGCCTAACGATTGCATCCAGTATGAAACAGACTGTCGCCTCTAAGTGTTGACTTCTATCTTCACTTTTATATTTACACACGCTCTATCTCTGATATTGAGCACTTTATCCCATAAATATAGCACATCTTAAGACTATATTTCTTCATACATATATATATATATATATATATATATATATATATATAGAAAAGTGAACATTGAAGTCAAAACTCAGAGGCGACAGGCTGTTTCATGCTAGACGCAATCGTCAGGCCGCGAATTTTGGATTTTTCCTCGATTTATATATATGGGTCAGTGGTGCATTGTGGGTAATCTATTCTGGCGGTTATTTTTGCGGTAGTGGTTTTTTTGTTTATTTATTTTTTTATTTGTTTTGGTTAATTTATTTTGCTTGTTTTTCCTTTTCATTTTGTATTATAATATAATAATACAAAATGATATGTAAAACAAATAGAATAAATTAACCCAAATAAATAAATGAATAAAATAACAAATTAAGTAAATAGTAAACGAATTAACAAAATACTAATGCAGACATAAACACAAGTAAATAAAATTGTAATAATATACAACAGCTACAAATAACCATATTCGGATCAACAACTATTACTGCTCAGTAGGCTCTCTATAATAAAATTTTCATTGAATTTTAGGTACGTTGGATTTAAATTTACTATCGTTACTTCTCTGAATTTTCGGGCAACGTTGTGTATGGTTGTCCGTAATCGGCACCTTTATATACATGAATACACAAAATTGAAAACTATATCTAAAATACTGGGGGTCACTAGATTGTAGTAAGCATTTCCGTTTATGATTTGTAAATATCATCTTTAATTAATAACAATATCACCTAATTTGAATTACGAATTAATACAGAATTAAAAGTGAAATTCTGTGACCTAACTGCCAATCTAGTACTGCGGTAAATTCGTGAAGCTGAACTACCAAGTAGAGAAGTTTCACAGAACAAGTATGGAGATAAAACAACTAAAATTCAAAATGTTATTGAGAGAGAAAGAAACTGGGGGGAAAAAACGATATTAAGAAGAAAGTAAAAATAAAAATGTCATTCGTAAAGTCAAGATACTTGAGACCCAGTCGTATTAAAATTTACTAAAAATATATTTTATTATATAACTTATGAGATGGTCTATACATATTAATGTTAATTATTACGTGAATAAATATTGTAATTTTGTACTTTCTCAAATGAAGTGCATCAGTAATATAAAAAATTATAAGAACCCAAAAAATCGGCAAACAAAAAGTCCTGTTTCAGTGAAATCAGTCGAAAGAACGCATGCGCAGATCAGTCTTTGACTTGAGGGCATTTTCTTTGACTCTATCAGCCGATCAATCAGACGAAAGTTACTCAGACATATTTACGAGAAAAATCGGGTCAATTACAAGCGGATTTAGGCAGACACACAACAAAAGATCCGAAGAATCAAGAAAAAAAAAACAGACGGATGAATATATATATATATATATATATATATATATATATATATATATATATATATATATATATATTTATATATATATGCACGTTTATATATATATATATATATATATATATATATATATATATATATACACACGTATATGCAAGTTTATATATATATATATATGTGTGTGTGTGTATATGTGTATATGTGTGTATATATACATGTAGGTGTGTGAATATACATATATATATATATATATATATATATATATATATATATATATATATGGGGTTAGTAGGATATATAATGCTAGCAAAAACTGGAGAAAATGCGACAATCTTTTTCCACCTTGTTTCATATATATATATATATATATATATATTATTTATATATGTGTGTGTTTATATATATGTGTGTGTATGTGTGCATACGTGTATTAAAAAAATTAACAAATGTTAAAGTGGTTTATCTGAATGTTTCTTAATTTATTGATTATTATAATTCTTGTTATCTGTTAAGTGCTTTTTGGCAGAAATTCTGCTAATCTGAAAAAGCACGAAAACTTCTCGTAATATTCAGTATTTTCTCAGTTACTTTATTATAAATATATATATATATATATATATATATGTATGTATATATGTATATATATAGAGATAGATAGATAGATAGATGATATATAGCTATTATAAATATATGTATATATATAGAGAGAGATTGAGAGAGAAACAGTGTGAAAGAAATAGAGATAAAGATAGCTATATATAAAGTTATATATATATATATATATATATATATATATATATATATATATATATATATATATATATATATATATAGATAGATAGATAGATACTGCTTATACAAACAGAAAGTATATCTTGTCTGGTAAACAGTTATATTAAAAAAAGGACACAATAAGCAATTCAAGAAAACGAATGTGCAAAGCTATTTAGTATTTAAAATGTTATAAGCACCAACCTTTTCTGCTACCGCGGATTATACAGGTGCGATGAGTAATTTGTCGCCATTTTGTATTTTTAGCCTCCCGCATACACGTTGTTTTTTTGTTTTTTTTTGTCGACTACACAGTATGTTAGGGTCAGTTGGACACTGTAAGAAAACGATCACCATGAAGCAATTCACTCCTCCAGAAATTTGGAAACGGTATGCTGTACCGCTTCGCATTCACGCTGGAAGCTTCAATACGAATATTTTAGAGTGTTTGGTTGTCAATCTGAGGGTTTCGGAAAGGGTTTAATGAGTCTAATGGTGATTACGAAGGTGTTTGTAGTGGTCACTTGTGATGGTGATATTTTGACTCCATTTATGTTCCCACAGGGCTTAAGACTCAACATGGAGGCCTACATCAAATGTCTTGAGGAGGTAACGCTGTCCCGGGTGGCTGCTAGAAGACCCTATGTCTGACAACAGGACTTTGAATCATGCCACAGAAGCAAGAGGGCACGGTCATATCTGTCAAACAATTTGTGCGACCAAATCAGCCCTTATATCTGGCCACCTAACTCACCAGACTTCAACCACCGTGATTATTATGTGTAGGGCACAGTTGAACGAGAGACTAACATAACTCCTTGTAACACGAAAGATGAACTCAAGGCAAAGATTATGGCAGCATTCACCAACTTAAACAGGGAAACCGTCCAGAAGAGTTGCAGGAGATTCCGAAGTCGTTTGGAGCCTGTGGTTGAAGTCACTGGCGATTTTATTGAATAAATTTACTATTTGGTAAGATATTTTTCCGTAATTTTGGTAAATATATCTGTTGAATATATCAAACACAGATATCCCTCTCTCTCTCTCTCTCTCTCTCGCTCTCTCTCTCTCTCTCTCTCTCTCTCTATATATATATATATATATATATATATAAATATATATATAAACTGTTACATTGGAACATGCAAGTTACCGCGACAAAAATGCATATTTGTTACGACGGCCAAAAACGTCTCGTCAGGTGGCTAACAATGGTGGTAATCTACTCTTGTATTGAGCCTTTTTGAAATTAATGTTATGAACGTTAGAATTTATATTCTTTTCGTTTTTATACATTTATATATATATATATATATATATATATATATAGAGAGAGAGAGAGATAATATGTGTATATGAAAATTTCTTAAGAAATACTTTTTATTAGTCTGACATATTTCTACCACTTCTTACCTTATTTGTAGTGGATAACCATATTTGAGTAGACGTTCCGTTTATTTTAAACACTATTTTATTTCACTCATCGCCCGAAAACTGATATTGCGTATATTTTGCAGCATGTTTTCATTATGACATTTTCAGATGAACACAATAATATTGTCTTAGAAAAGACCCTGATGACGACATTGTGCTAATGTCGAAAGTACTAGGAATGAAATGAATATACATCAACATAATAAGGTTACTAAGAAACGTGTGCGTAATTGCGAGAAGATCCTATTAAAATTAAGTAGGCAAAACTTGTCTAAATCGGCATTATTTTTACAACGTCTCAGCTGATGTACGCTCCGGCCTTCTTCGGGCGATTGGAATGTCGAACTAAACTCTTTATTTCGCTCACTGGGGTAGACTGTTCGAGTTCCACGTGCCATGTTTAATGGATGTCAGTTATCAGTTATCTCCTGTTAATTCCCCTCTCCAAGTTCTCCATTGCCTTAACCAGGTATTGAACTCACACTCATTGGGTCCTGTCACTGGATCTAACCAGCGCCTTTATCCACTGTGCCATGTGTCATAAATGTAATAAATATGGCGACAAAGATGAGGACAATAGCCCGAATAATGTAAATAGTGTACATAATGCGTCATCTCAGAAATATAGACAGATGCAAAACTTTTCTGAATTATTTAATAAGGCATCTCAATATATATATATATATATATATATATATATATATATATGAAAATTTATCAGAGTTAAACTGTAGAAAAGACAATATTTATAAATATAAATGACAAGAGGAAAACTAGTTATTCGTGATGCGTTTCGTCCAATGTGGACTTTGGACGAAACGCGTCAGCAATAACTAAGTTTTCCTATTATCATATATATATATATATATATATATATATATATATATATATATATATATATATATATATATATATAAATCTGCTTGTGTATTATGAAGTTTTACATTGAAGTATGCAATTTAGCACGACAAAAATCCATATTTGTTTCTCGTCTAATTTAGACACCGCCTGATGAGATGTCTCAATTAGACGTCGAAACAAATCTGCATTTTGTCGTGATAACTTGCATGTTCCAATGTAACACTATAATACACACACACACACACACAATATATATATATATATATATATATATATATATATATGAGAGAGAAAAATGAGAAATATCATTGAGAGAGAGAGAGAGAGAGAGAGAGAGAGAGAGAGAGAATAATCATGATGTCTTGATGATTGTATAGTCGTACATTAAAAGATGTTCAAGGTCTTCACAACACAAAAAATTCTGTTGTTGCTATTACAGTGAACTCGTAATTCATAATTTTATCAGTAGAAAGATCTTTATTTAGAAGCCGTAGTAGTTTTCTGATTAAAAGCAGCGATGCGTCGATTATATTAGCCTGGTTTTTCCATTTAATCGAAGGAGAATAAAAACAAGTATTATTTGCGTAGTATGACAATATAATCGAAATATAGCATGCGGTTAAAAAAAGATGTGGTTGCTCCGAAAGTAATGCCAACCATTTATTTCCACAGAAGCGACAACAGATAGACGGAGAAAAATAACACCCCGTTGGCTCTAGCAATTTTTCTATTACATTTTACACATTCATACGCCTGTATCTCGCTCTTGGAATGGTCAGTCGTCATAGACATCGACATTACCACAGCCGAAACGCATACATCACTGTATAACTGTACTCACATCCACTGTTTGGTCGCTGTTACCGTTCAGCAAGCATGGAGAAATTCAATGACAAACACCTGCTTCGTATGGACTTTCATATTAAACATGTTTTTAAGACGCTATCCGTATTTTTAATGCCGTGTCCCTTCGGCACGTGGGCGATAAGGACTCTCCACGGATCATTAATTATTATCTGTGAATCATAATGCAATCCCCCAATTTAGGGTTTAAGACTGGATGCCACTCAACTGTTTAATCTATAAATTGGGACCCGGGGAAAAATGGATTCATGCCTATTCGCCAGGGCATTAATGTAAAAGGGCACGCAATACATTGGCACAGATTTTGAGCTCAGCTTTTCGATTCATCTTTCACGCCACCGTCACATCCCTCTTACCGGTAATCGTCTTCTTTTATGTGCCGTGTCTCTTCAGGACGTAGGCTATCACGGCCCTCCACACCTTCCTGCTCCTTGTCACTATTTTTTAATCGGTATCACCCCAAGCAAGGCAGTAATTCCCCTAAAACGCAACGGGTTACAGGGTGTGGAAGAATTCGGAACAGAAAAATTAATGATGAGCAGAAAGAGAAGAGAGTATTCAGAGCATTTAAATTTTTACAAATTAAAATTCCGGCTCCATACTTTTGGCTGGAAAGTATGGAGCTGGAAGAGAGTTCCACAAGCGAGAAGTGTGAGAAAAGAAACTGTTAGTATAGAATCTCAACTGTAAATTGATGAGATCTCGACGTCAGTTTAGTGTTGTGATGAAATAACCCCCCCCAAAACAAAAAAAAACAAAAACAAAAAGACTCTATGTGTCATAGCGGAGAGCCCATACGAACAATTACCATGAAGGTATTTATAGAAAAGTCAAGGGGAGGCAACCTTACGGCTGTGGCAAAGTGACTAGAGCTGGGCCTCCATATCAGGACCGGCTCTTAATAAGTTTTGTCTTTTTGTTATTTTTTTTTCTTTTTTTGTTCTTGTTTGATTGTTTTTTTGTTTTTTTTTTAATCCCCAATTTGTTGGTCATCTTTTGGGCTATTCCTCTTCCTGACAACGATACATTCTGTCGGCTGCTGCTGATTTTACTATATTAACCTCATCTTCTTTTATGTACCACGTCTCTTAGGGACGTAGGCGATCATAGTCCTCCACATCTTCATGTATCTTGTAGCACTTAATAAGTTTTGTCATTTTGTTATTTCTCCCAAACCCTGTTTTATCATTCATTTGCTCAAACCCATCAAGTACGTTACGTACTGCTTCCCCCTGTCCCTCTTTCCATCAATCTGCCCTATGAGTATCAGATTTTCCAAGCACCAAACAAAAAATCTGATTGGTCAATAAAGGGAATGTTCATGACCGACTGCAACGACCTTTTGGAGTTACCCCACTTACTTTCCTTAAAAAACGCCGTTAGAGGTGACTCCTTCAGACTACAAATAGACAGTAACATTCGCTGTCATTCTCTTTTTCTTTTTTCACTCAGGGACGGTATGATGTTGGTCGAACGAGAAAAAAGCTTTCTCTACTTTGGAACGGACATGCGCGCGCATGTACGCACTTTTCACTTCATTTTCTTTCTCCTACATCAAACTACACACACACACACAAACAATTCACTAATTTAAATGTTTTCTTCTTTCATGCTCATTGTTTTGTTTAACATGCAACAATACCCTATTGTCTACCTATATCTTTGTTTTGTTAATACGGGCATTATCGTTTGTTTCTATATATATATATATATATATAGTTATATTGTTACTCTCGTATTATTACCCGGACTTACATTCCGAGTGCGCCATTTTTTTGTGGGATCTGAAGACACGTGTTTTTCCAACTTTTCCAACACTCGACCAACATTCCCGCGACAACATCTGACCAAACTTAATAAACTTAATAAGATACATTAATTTCAGAACCAAATTGGTACAGAGCAACATTCTATGTCAACGTCTTTCGAATAAAATTGGTATTTACCCCGTTATGGAAGTAAGTTTTTAATGAACAATATGTTGTTTCAGCTTGTCGCGACATTTTTTGGGGTGTCAAGTTTTGTTATGTAAATGAAATAAATAAAATACACATTCTTATAATTAAATTAAAATATATCTACCATATATATATATATATATATATATATGATAACAAAATCACTCATATAGATTCACCTGTCGTCCGGTTCACACTCCTTCCCGGTCTCTGAACAAGAGTAACATTGTTTCCTGATTAGAATTGTATTTCCGCTTCCTTCTAAAATATTTTCTTTCTGCTTCATTTCAAGTAGCCCCTTGTGTCTTGGTGGCGTTGTCATCTTGCTTGGAGCGAGTTGATTAAAAAAAATTAAATTAATAAATTATTTTATATCTTAATGTTGTCCATTTGACATGCTTTCAAATATTATTAATGTTTCTGAAATACGACAGATACAAGTTACTCCGAAAAATGGAAAGAGAAGAAGGATGTGACGATGTATTTTCATTGGTCCATGATTTGACGAATCAACGATTAGCAAAAAGGCGAGATTTTACTGGGTGAAAAGAAGTTTCTTTTTCAAAAATTACTCAGTGAGTATTTACGGAATGCTAGAATTGTGAAGACTCTCACTAATTTTGTTATCTTCGCTACCGACGAATAGTCGATAAAATTTCCCTACTGGGGACAATAAAAGTAGCCAGTCCAGACCATATCGGCTGTAGTGCTTAATACTACAAAAAACTTTCTTCTCGTGAAAAGACGGCTGATTTGACTTTCAATAAAAACTGGGAAAGTGCGATTTTGGCATATTGGAAACTAACTCAGTGATACATATGTTACAGCGCACTTTGGAACAATGACCAGAGTCGTCATAAAACCGTTCGTGTCACATACTTAACCATGTATGATATTGTGACAATGTCATACAATATCTGGAGAGACTTAGGATCATCTTATTAATTTGGTTAATTTGACCAAAAAATTAAAGTCAAAACGGTTATAATTAACCAGCTTTACAGAATTTAAAAGTTCATTGCCTTTCAAAAATATAGTTTTTTTTGTTTTGTTTTGTTTTGTTTTATTTGAAGCCTTTTGGCCGTGTTCTTTATACAACGAAAATATCTTGTTCTAGAACTTAAAATAATTCTTTGAATTTATCTTTACCCCGTCACCAACTTTGAAGAGACCTGTAACTTTCCTGCTTAAAATACGGGATTAAAATGTTACTACACCTCTTCTTACGGCCTAATACCTTGGGAAAGGTATAATTCCTCTTCTTCTCCCCCCAGCTATGGGTAAATAACATGGCATACTTGGTTCTATAGATTTGGATGGCAACTGGTCTACCACAGAAAGAAATGGCAAACTACTACAGGAAAAAAAATCTGCCTCGTCAGTTAGGTATCGAAAGATGATCGCCTAAGCGTGTATCACGCATGGCACATAACTGACTGGCACCTCGTCAGTGTTTTCTTGTATGTTGTGTTGACCATTTTCACGAAGGACCCAAATTTTATTGCAGCTTTTGCGCCCGTCCAATATAGCTCTACATTCATCACTTAAATTACTGTTATGGCATCTGTTTTCATGTAATTATTTGACCAACTTTCATGTTTCCCTTTGTGCATTTAATTAGCGATAACAGTTCGGTTGATTTCATGCCTCCAGACAATGGTATGAATATTAAGGAACGTGTCTTTTTGATTCCATTCTGCAGGTAATTTTTGCGAGTCAATTCATTTTTATTGTGAATTACAATTTTACGTTTTGTGTTTTTAAATGTTGACTTAAATGTTCCACTCTTGTCAGGGTTTTCAATTTAATCTTTGATTGTTCTGTAATCTCTGCTCAAAGAGTTTGTAATTTATAACGCTGTTTACCGGTCGTACAATACTTTTACAATATTTTGTTTCTTGTTTCATCTCTTCTTATATTTTTATTTCGACCCAGAGGTATCCTTATTTATATAAAATTAAAAAAAATATATATCAACAATTGTTATGATATATATATATATATATATATATATATATATATATATAAACCAGGTAGCAACAGAAATAGCGTTTGTACTAAGAAATAATATGAAAAAACTCAATACATATATATATATATATATATATATATATATATATATATATATATATATATATAATGTGTGTATAGAGAGAGAGAGAGAAAGAGGGAGAGAGATCAGGTAATAAAAAAAATCCGTGGGTAAGTTCTGATATATATATATATATATATATATATATAATAATTATTTTTTTAAAAATTATATATAAATATGTTATAAAATCACTACAAAATAGAAATTTTGTAGTGATTTTATAACATATTTATGTTATAAATTTTAAAATAAATAATTATATCTGCTCTGTATTGAGCACTCTTTAAGAATAGTAATTGTTGGTTATTGGAATTCATTCCGTATACATCAATTATATACTTGGGTATATATATATATATATATATATATATATATATATATATATATAACCGGGAGTGCAACACAAATAGCGTTTATACTAATAAGAAATAATATGATAAAAAATGTCAATATATCTATATATATATATATAGAGAGAGAGAGAGAGAGAAAAAGAGAGAGAGTGAGAGAGAGAGACCAAGTAAAAAAAACGTGGGTAAATAATCCAAGTAGATCCTATTAATATAAAATATTAAAAATGATCCACAAAAGAGAGCTCAATATAATTTTCCTTATAGAGCAAAAGTGAATTACAATTATAATCCAACGAATTTGTTTTATATGGATGATTATTCTGTCCTTGTGAAAAGAGTTTTCCCTGGACCTATCAGTGCAAATACATTTCCTAAAATCATTTACATTTTAGTAAATGTAGTTGCATTGATAAGTCCAGGGAAAAACTACTTTCCCATGGAGGAAATGATCATCTGTATGAGGTAATTCGTTTGGATCTCATTAATTGTAATTCACACACACACACACACACACACACACACACACACACACACACACACACACACACACACACACACACGCCTACACACATATATATTTATACACTGTTATATTAGAACATGTAGGCAAATTACTAGAAAATTGTACATTTTGTTTCGGCGTTTAAATAAAACGTCTCTTCAGTTAATTAACAATTTCTAAAACATCACTTCATTTTCCATACAAGGTAAAAATGATTTGTACAAAGAAAAAGGGAAAGAAAATAAGAAATTAACAAAATTAAAATGAAGAGGAAAGAAAAGAAATTAAATTAAATAAAATTCTTTATTAACATCATTGTTAATTACCTGAAGAGTCGAAACAAAATGTACAATTTTGTGGTAATTACTTACATGTTCAAATATAACAGTGTATAATAAATATTTATTACTCTACTCTTGTATTGAGCCCCGTTTTATATTAATGTTTTGGACGTTGTAATTTTTTTCTCCCTTCTTTTACATTTACAAAATATTGACCGAAATACATTTCGTTGATATTGTTCATAATAAAGAAGGAAAAAAAATGAAAGACATAAGAAACAAACAAAAGGAAAGACAAAATTAAGTAAATGAAAGAATGAAATAAAATTAATTTGGCTAGTCGGGCTGCTTAAATCTGACCCCTTTCAAGCTGGGGACATAATAGACAATGTATTTCTTGCTTTAATTGTATAAATAATCTATAATTATAATTATTATAATAATTTATTAATTACTTGTGTTCGCTGTTTTTGAAAGAACACATTTTTATTTCAACTTATTGTTTTCAAATGTCCATTTTAAATAATTTATTCAGTACAGTATAAGTTTTTTTAGCGGAATGTATCAATTGAAAAAGGGCAGAGTAAATTTAGCCCTACTTAAACTCGTCCAAAATCAAAGAAAGTAGCAGCCTTAAATCGGCGACTGGAGGGTTGGACGTGAGAATTGTGACTTGGCAATTGTTGAGGAAATATGATATCAGTCAGCAGTATTGGCCGTAGGCGAATCTTAGAATTTTGCTGCTAGATATGTTCTGCTTCTTATTTATTTAGAGTTCCTAGATAAAATCTAAAAAATAATCAGCAATATTATTGGTCCTGCTCTGGCGTCTAGGCGTCAATCACTCTCCTACCGCCCGGTGCCTTTTCTATAAATATTTTCATGGCGCTTGTTCAGATGAGTTCTTCGCTGTCGTATTTGGTTTCTTGTAAATAGTTTTGTTTTCATATTGTAAATACACATTGGGGCTAGTTTTTATATTGTTGCTTTATTTCCCATCCCCAGACAATGAATTGTACATATGGGGACTCGTTAGAATTTTCATAGAGACAATGCGGTATTATGGTGGATGTAGTAAGAAAGGTAAGTAAGAATGTATTGTTTTGATTTTAGGAATATTGTGGAATGTTTGGGTCAGTGTTTGTGGCTAGCTAAATCTAAAGTTAAGACAGCTGAGGACATTCCTTTTCCCCAGCCTCCAGTTTGGCCTTGTGCTACATTTTGGAAATATTTACAAATATTTATAAATATATTCAAATATATTACAAATATATACAAATATATTACAAATATATTACAAAAATAGTACAAATATTTACAAAAAATATTATATATTACAAAATATTATAAATATATATATATATATATATATATATATATATATATATATATAAAAATATTACAAATATATATAAATATATTACAAATATTTATAAATATTTACAAATCCCTCTTTGCTATGGTAGCAAGACTTTATGAATTTAATGCTGATGGAAGCCAGAAAGTGGTCTCTCATATGTTTAATGGAAAGCAGTTCAGTTTTGGCGGCGTTACAATTAACAAGACATTCTTTACCCCAGTTCACAAGAAGCTGAACGCCATTTTGGACATTAGCTGCCATTTTAACCTTATCGAACTGATAAGACTTACTATCGAGACAGGAGTAAATGGTTGTGTCATCAATATACCAATATAATATGAATATATCATAATAGTTTCCCCAACATCAGTCAATTAATAACAATTTGAGTGGGAGATACATTCATTTATATAAAGGATTCTGATATAGTGTATATATCAAAAAGGTGGATACAAAATGTCTACATTAAAGGTGATGGAGAAAATGGCGTATTAATTTCGTACAAAACGCCAATTCTTAATAATAAGATTGAAGGAAAACATAAATGAAAAAGAGGAGGAAGTTACATGTCAAAGACAGCTGAGCAAAGGTGAAAAGTAAAATAGTCATTTTAATGGTAAAATAGCCATTTCCATAAACATCCGATATGCCTTGACTGATTAGTTAGTCTTACAATCAGTTGAAATTTTAAAAAAAAATCTACTTAAAATTTACGTTAGGAAATTAAACCTCTTCTGAATTCCACTAAATATGAATGGGTGTTTCTGTTTTTGATAGAGAAGAAAGTTAACATATTAATTATGTTTTCCTCTATTTATACCCGCTACCAATTCTCATGCCTGCTACTGTTGAAACTGGTATGTCTTTTGTTATTTAATAAAATTCTTTACGGTTTTAACGCGCAAGTCTGTAGGGTCTAATGAAGGTTTGTCTTTTTAAAAGATTTAAGGAATTATAGAAGGTCACAAGAAATCTTCCAAAATTGAAACAAAACCAAACAAGATAACAAGAACTGCCAAAGAAAAGTGACTTTTGAGCAACTTGGTTAATGACAGCAATAAGAAGATGAAAAACTGAAAAACGAAGGTTTTGAAGCTAGCATTTTCTGTATATGTAGCGTCATCGGTAGTTTTCTTAGCAACAAAGAAATTTCAGCAAATCTTCTAGTGCTCGCCGATTGATATTTACAGATCAAAGGATGAAAGAAAAACAGCGAACAACGGCAAATATTGAAAGAGACAAACATACATAGACAAACGCAAAGATATATTTCTTTTGATGAAAAAACAATATTCCCGGGCGGATTTATAAGCACCAAAACTGACAAAGAAAAATATCTACTTCGCCACACTTATTCAGACGTGCGGGATCGTCTTCACTGTTCTACTCAAAAGTTTTCGGCCATTACACACTTCGACCTTCTTCGGTGTATGTTTTCCTACTCGGTAGCTTTATCGGAATTTTCAATCAGACTTTTTTTATTCGAACCAAGGGACACGTGGCCAACACTTTCATATTTTTCTTCATCATTTCAGCCAACGCAAGGCGATGAGGCGACTAGGTCGCAAGAGGTTACTGGAAGTGAAAGAAAATGAGAAAACTTCAGCGAAGAAAAAAAAACAACTGTACTTGAGAAGGCGTTTCCAACAAAGGATCGGCTATTCGCCCTAGTAGATGGGTGTGCCTGGGAACGAGTAGACGGCTATTATATATGTTGGGGGGGGAACGATATATATATATATATATATATATATATATAATTTTTTATATATTAAACCTTTGAGCCCTGACCACAGCTTTACCGGTGGTAGAGAATATGACGTAATGCCCAGGCACCGGTTGAACAGTGGTAGAGAAAAATAACATAATGCCCAACAACCGGTTGAACGATGAGTAAAAACTTGTAACTATTTTTCATATCTACCGGGAAACATTACATACCAATTATTTGCGAATTTTGACTCAGTAGTTCAGGCAGATAGATTAAAATTGTTCAGGAACGCAGAACTCAGCGGGTTAAGAAAAATTTTCAACTTTCACAGATTTCCCTGTTTACAATATTCGGACTATTGTCCTCATCTTGTCGCCATATTTATTACAACGTTTCGGCCTTTGTGCGCTCTGGCCTTCTTCAGGTGGTTGGACTGTCGAACTGAACCGTTTATTTCGCTCGCTGGTGTAGACTGTTCCACGTGCCATGTCTAATATAGACAGATAGATTTCGCTAATATTATTTTTAAATCAATTCACGTCAAGCAAGGAGATGATAGCACTTGGACGCAAGAGGTTACTGGGAGTGATAGAGTAAATTAGAAGACTTTAGTGAGTATAAAGGACAATAGCAGAACATGATCCAGGATTGGCGTTTTATTTACATTTTTGAAGATTGTAGGCGCCAGGGAAGCAAGGAATCGGAAGAGAGTTCCCTAAAAAAATTAGAATATAGCATAAGGTTGCATTTAGCACGAGGTTATTTATTTCTGAGAAGAATAGCTGCAGGACTCTAATATGGTTAAAAGATATCTGGCTGTCAGACAGTTGTCATTTTCTTAAAATTATTTCAAGTGAATTACAATTAATGAGATCCAAATGAATTACGACTAGCCACATTAATTTTATTTCATTCTTTCATTTACTTAATTTTGTCTTTCTTTTTGTTTGTTTCTTCTTTCTTTCTTTCTTTTTCCTTTCTTCTTTAATATGAACAATATCAACGAAATGTATTTCGGTCAATATTTTGTAAATGTAAAAGAAGGGAGAACAAAATTACAACGTCCAAAACATTAATATAAAACGGGGCTCAATACAAGAGTAGAGTAATAAATATTTATTATACACTGTTATATTTGAACATGTAAGTAATTACTACAAAATTGTACATTTTGTTTTGACTCTTCAGGTAAATAACAATGATGCTAATAAAGAATTCAATTTAATTTAATTTCTTTTCTTTCCTCTTCATTTTAATTTTGTTAATTTCTTATTTTCTTTCCCTTTTTCTTTGTACAGATCATTTTTACCTTGTATGGAAAATGAAGTGATGTTTTAGAAATTGTTAATTAACTGAAGAGACGTTTTATTTAAACGTCGAAACAAAATGTACAATTTTGTAGTAATTGTTTACATGTTCTAATATAACAGTGTATAAATATATATATGTGTGTATGTGTGTGTGTGTGTGTGTGTGTGTGTGTGTGTGTGTATGAATTACAATTAATTACAATTATTTCAAGTGAATTACAATTAATGAGATCCAAATGAATTACCTCATACAGATGATCATTTCCTCCATGGGAAAGTAGTTTTCCATGGACTTATCAATGCAACTACATTTACTAAAATGTAAATGATTTTAGGAAATGTATTTACACTGATAAGTCCAGGGAAAAACTACTTTCATAAGGACGGAATAATCATCCGTATGAGCAAATTCGTTTGGATCACATTAATTGTAATTCACTTAACTGCTCTATAAGGAAAATTATATTGAGCTCTCTTTTGTGGATCATTTTTAATGTTTTATATTAATAGGATCTACTTGGATTATTTACCGACGTTTATTTTTGCCGGATCTCTCTCTCTCTTCCCTCTCTCTCTCTCTCTCTCTCTCTCTATATATATATATATATATATATATATATATATCTTCATTCTACTTTATTTGTAGAAGAGTACCTAATGCAGCAGGTCGGTTAGTCTACTTTGCTGAAATGGACCTTCCCCACACATTTGCATGAGAGTACTCTATTCACCCATATATCTCTCCATCAAATCACCCAGGAAAAAGGGCAGCTTGAACTAACTACACCAGTCTACTTGTGTTTCAGACCACTTGCAAGCTAACCAATATTCCACGTGGCGCTGCGAACAGGATCCGATGATTGGCAAGAGCTCCTTATCAAAATTGGCATTCCAGCTGACTCTGCCAGGACATATGCTGAAACTTTTGGGAAAGAAAGCGTCACCAAGGATAGCCTCTCTATGATAGACCGGGAAATCCTCAAAGTGCTAGGTGTCAAAACTATGGGACATGCCCTAGCCGTTCAAAAACTAGCAAAGAAGGCAGCCATGTTAGCAGGTAAGTCATTTGACTTCTACAAGTCTCAGTAGGTTACTGAGTGTAAAAGTATATAAGAAAAGGAAAACAGTATTAAGGAGTGAGAATAATAAAAGAACAGAAAGCTACTACGATGCAAGGGTTTACAGTGTGGCAGAGAATATGAGAAATCAATACTACTACAGAGGGATAACAATAAAAGAAGAAGAATTAAGAGGACAAAAGATAACGATTGTCATTGCATTTAAATTTTTGATGGTCAAATTCGACTAGAAAGAAAGAAGCCGGAAGAGAGTTCCACAGCAAGAAATTCGATAGAAGAAACTGTTAACATAGAACTTACGGTTACATCTAGCAATTTCAATTTTAAAATGACGAGAGTTTGCCGTCAATCTATTCTTGCGCTTAAATTCTTAAAGTCTACGAACCATAGCCATTATAGAAAAGTCACAGGGAAGCTAAGTTACGTTGGTGTAAAATTGGCTGAAGCCGAGATGTCAGGTCAGGACCTATAATGTTGCAGATTTTCTTTGGTGTATCTCTGGGCTCGGTAGGGCAGAAAAGTGACATATTTACTGGGGTAAACAAAGTTGAATATAACTGGGGAGATTTAACCGATACATTTTATCTCCGTGTGTTCGTCTTATCTGGTTTTCGCTTCTCTCGACTGAGAAAAATACTGGTGTTATATAACTCTCCCAGTCCCAGATACACGCTGACTATTGGCTAATACCTGTCCAGTAACGTTAATGTGGAAATAGGCAGCGCCACCTAAGGTCTTCTCTCAACAGCTCATTGTGGAAGGGGACGCAACTCCCGGTCCTTACTGGGCTGACCCGATTCTCTATGACACTTCCCTAAACATGAAGAGCGGAATTAAATCCATCTACCAGGGCGGGGTGGAATAATGGTTTCGGTACAAAATTCTGAGAAGGATACTGAACATACCGCCTGACACCTGAAGAAGTTCGGTGCGTATTATAATCGACACCTTCTGAACTTAACCGGCGGGAAATAAAATGATCATCTCTCATCTAAGAAGTGTCTGCAAATCTCTTTTCTTTACTGTTAGATATTTTTCTAGTAATTTCTCTGTTCATAAAGATCATAATAGCCTCATCCACATGTAAAAACGAATAAAAATAATGGAAGCACTAATAATAAAAAAGAAAAAGCCGTGTTTGGAAAATATGAAAAAATCCATCTCTCTCTCTCTCTCTCTCTCTCTCTTGGTTGGATTGATGTGAGTTTGTGACCCTGGGTGTCACGCTTTTGCGATCGTCAGTCAAACTGATTAATTTTTTAAAAAAATTTGGGTTTATGTAGATTGCGTGTATTGGTGTTATTATGGGAGTGGGGGGAATCGTCGTCGTGATGTCATCGTGCTAACGCAAACATAGATGCATGTCCGTACACCCGATCAGGTACGCAGACACACATACACACTTGCTTGTCCGCCGGGACACATACATATATAAACATATGTGGACAGTTTCGGATTTGGCATATGTATGTATATGGGTGGTGTTGTGTCTATGCATACGCATTTGTATGTTGAAATTCAAAGATTGGAAGTGTAGCGAAAATTTTTCGTGAATGTCTCGTGAATGTATACATGCCAAAAATCAGAGCATTTATCTTTTTTCACTGAATAAAATTTTCTCGCATACATTTTTCACACACACACACACACACACACACACACACACACACACACACACACACACATATATATATATATATATATATATATACATATATATATATATATATATATATATATATATATATATCTATATAATCAGTTTAAAATAAAATAACACATTCTTGATAAAGGCTAATAGAATAACCGAATGCACTCGGATATATAGAACTTTCGGATAGTTTTTAAACACTTTATATCCAGAAAAGAAAACACATATAAAAACACAAGAAAAACTGAATAAAAAGCTTAATCGCCGTAACTTTTAACTCGTCTTTAATGACACTTGTATAAAAGAGGGATTGCTACCCAAATACACAGCACACACACACACACACACACACACACACACACACACACACACACACACATGTTATAGTAAAAAAAGGAAAACAGTAAAATATATAATCTGGTGTTCTTATTGATATTTTTATTTTTACAAAACAGTGCTCAATGTAAATCTGTTAATTTATAATATTTATGCACTGCAGAGCATAAATATTATAAATTAACTGATTTAAAAATATGGTTTCATTGCTACACATAAATTACCATGTTTCAAAAACAGAAAATAAAAACTTCAAATTCAATTATATTAAATTAAAAGCATTAGCGTTACATCTTCAAGCGAATTTTGGAATAACTTATTTATAATTTACTGAGTTTTAAAAGCACATACATTCATAACTTTAATTTTCAAGGATACAGAGAAATTCAATCATTTATACAGGGGCAGTAACATGTTATTTTTTATTAACTATTATTGTATCAATTATGAGTTACGTACGAGAATGGGTTAAGTTTAGGTAGGGTAGGGGTGCCCTGTTTCAACGAATATCACAATTCGTTGAAGAAAGGCGCCCCTTCCATCAAGTTTTTGTTTTCTGGTTTTGAAACATGGTAATTCCTGTGTAGCGATGAAACCATATTTTAAATCACTTAATATATATATATATATAAATATATATATATATATATATATATATATATATATATGTGTGTGTGTGTGTGTGTGTGTGTGTGTGTGTGTGTGTAGTATATCAGCCGATTCCGCAACCTTGGTCTTAACCTTTCAGTATCTTCAGGTAATTTTGGTCAATTCATTTCCTAACGCTTTCTTTAAAAAAAAATATATATATATATTTATGAACGCTATATTTTCTCAAAAATAAATGAATAAGCGCACAGCTTTTGGTGTGATAGAAGGTGAGGAGGAGAATTAGGAGGGGGAGGAGAGAAGCAAGAGTATTGGAAATGTATTCGTGGGGGGTTAAATGGAATATAGAGACCTTCTTTTCATCCCACTTCATATAAACTCAAAAGGAACTTTTCAGTATGTTTACCACGGGACATAATTTCCGATCTCTCATTCAAAAGGTCTTTTGGGTTTGGAAAATTTGACTTCAATGTCCACTTGAGTTGGGTATTTTCTGATTGATCTCTTTAGTCCTGAGTTGAAATGATGATCCTTCTTGCTGTTGTAACCTTTTCATCCAGTTTTCCTCTTTTCTGGTCTCTCTTTTTTTAAAGTTATGCACCGTCCATTGATGGTCCTTGAATGGACTTTGGAAATGGAAGCCAGAGTATGAATGTTGGTACAATTAGTGAAGGCCTGAATGATATATTTCCTCACACCATTTCTCAGTTGGGAATCATAGTGGGGTTGACACAAAACGATTTAAACCTGTTTTCTTTCTAGCTGAATAACTCAAAGGTTTTTTTTTTAATAATCCTTACGACAAATGGTGACAAGATGGTAAAATGACTTATCTGAAAACCTGGAAAAAAGAAACTCAGTTAGTTTAGCGGTTTGTAGATATTAAACATCTTATGAGATTGACAATTATGCTGTAAAGCGATTTGGACAAATTTACTGTGGCATCATATATATATATATATATATATATATATATATATATATATATATATATATGTGTGTGTGTGTGTGTGAAAAGTGTGTGTATAGAAATAGAAATATATATATATATATATATATATATATATATATAATTATTTATATATTATATATGGTACTTATTAGAAATCGCTCAATATCAGAGATAGAGCTAACATATTTTGTTGGATTGATGTGAGTTTGTGACCCTAGGTTTCACGCTTTTGATCGTCAGACAAACTCTGACGATCGCAAAAGCGTGAAACCCATTTATCACAAACTCACATCAATCAAACAAAATATATATATATATATATATATATATATATATATATAAATATATATATATATATATATATATGTGTGTGTGTGTGTGTGTGTGTATACATATATATATGTTTTATGTGTGTATATATATATATATATATATATAAATATATATATATATATGTGTGTGTGTGTATGTATATATATATATGTGTGTGTGTGTGTGTATATAAATATATATATATATATATATGTGTGTGTGTGTGTGTGTGTGTGTATTAACAGTATTATTCGCTTGAAAAACTTAGGATGACTCAACTTGTAGACACCTGAGGGCAAATAGGTACCCGAGGAAAAAATTGGAAGTAAAAACATCAGAACATGGCGAAAGAATCGTCAAGTTTCTTAAGTCCTTAGTCCAAAAAAAAACACAAAAAAACAAAATAAAAAACAAAATAAAAAACAAAAACAAAAAAAAAAAAACAAGCGCGTATAAAGACAACGAAAATATAGAGGGCACTTTACGCTAAGTAGAGCGGTAAATTAGAATAAATCCTAACGAGCCAGGCAAACCCACCTCGGTTTCGCCTAAACGAATCCTCTGGGTAGACTGAATATATATATATATATATATATATATATATATATATATATATATATATATACTACGCATCTTTTCTAGAATATACATATATATATATATATATATATATATATATATATATATATTCTAGAAAAGATGCGTAGTAGCAGCAACAACCAAAGGACTTCTAGCAGAGTACTTGCGCGTTTATAAACCCTAGCGTTAAAACAGAAATCTCTGTTTCTTCGATTAGTGCTTTCGAATAATTTTTCCTCTAAGATTTCTCTGTAGTTCTTTTCCGAGATTTTTCTTTCCGGCAAATAAACGGTCAATCAAGGAGAAAAATCCAGCGCTGATTTCGATTTTGTGGTTAACCAAGTATATCTTCATTTAGGTAAGAAAACCTCAGAGATGTCATATATTCGACATGATCAGTCAGTTTTAAATGGCATACGCGATTTACACTTGGGGGATCATGTCTTTTTTGATTTATGACTGACTCAGCTGAAAATTTTCCCGAAGTAGGATGCCATATCTTTCTGCGATAGACTAGTTACAAATATATATATATATATATATATGATAAAGTGGGAAAAGGTTTACTTGTGACGCGTTTCGTCCTTCAGGACTTCATCAGAGTAATTTTGTTATATTGGTAGGACTGCACAAGCGCACGACAGAGGGGTGCTGGGAATTTTATTTTGGGATCTTTTTCTTTTACTTTCCATCATTTTTGTATTCCTCACTGTGATATTAGAAGATCTGCCAGTTATGGTGAAATGTCCTAAGAGCCAGGACGCAAATGACCATGCGATTAAGACACTATCAAATTATTTTTCTTCTTTGATTAGAGTAGCATTTTTAATGTCAAAATTGTGGTTAGTCAAGTTACGGTGGGCCACCAACACATTTGATGTATTACTGTGTAAAATGCCTCGTTCGTGTTGATATAATCTTTATTTAGCTTGCTTGAGGTTTCTCCTGTGTATTTTTTGTGATAATTATTACAGGCGACAGAGTAAACTGATCCTTCCGGTTTTAGCTTATTGTTTTGTATAGTATTGACTAAGTCTTTTATTGCTCTGGATGTAGTTGTATCAACTTTTATGTTAAGTTTAGATAAATTCTTTTCGATTGTAGATGTGATAGAATTAGTAAGCAGCATAATACATTTTTTGATTCATTGGGATTCTTCGGATGGACTGATTTTTGTTTTGGAATATTTTATGGGATTTTTGTTTCACATTGAATATAAAATAATTATGTTACTGTGGCACCATTTACCGAGGCAGAAAAAGAAAAGAAAGAAAAGAAGAAAAAAAAAGAAAAAAGAGGCGAGACCCAAAACATGGATGATAAGCAGAACACCACGGCTAAGAGACAATGGTTAAAGGATATTTTGATAAGTAACAAATGACGAAAGAGTGTCATTACAATGACAGGGAAATTCTGAGTGGATAAAGGAATCGGGTGTGTTTTGGCGACGGCTGTGTTATCTGGGATGCGTAAACAAACTGCTGGTCAAAGAAAAATCCAAATGAAAATGTTATTTCGATAAGTGACGGAAAACAGGTGGACAAAAGGGCTTTGGATAGATATGAAAAATTTGTATCAAAAGCCGCACACGATGTGTCCACTGACCGATTTCTTTCGACGGAACATATTTAGCCTGCGATAATAAAATTATGTTATCAGAAATATGTACCGAAATGAAAATGAATGGGAACTTAGAAATGTTCCTTTCGGGGCGACGTCTGGTCGTGTTAAAAAGACCACCCATTCTGATAATTAGCGATAAGATGACTGACGAAGCCCAGGTGTAGAACAAGAGTTATGACCACCGTCGTTTGCGGCTAGAGAAAATGATAATTGCGATTAAGAGGAAGAAAAGGAAAAGAAAAGATAATTTTTTTTTAGTTAAGCAAGATATTTTTCTTTCCTGAAACAAAGCCGCGGATTCGTCCACGCCCGACTAAGACACCATTGGTCGAGTGGTGATCACGTGATGCACGAAGGAGGCTGTCGCCACCCATCCAGAGGATAGGTATGAGAAGCTGCTACGAAGAAGTGGGGACGGCAGCTCACGCCTCTCTGAAGTATGGTGAGAAGGTGGGAGTAAGAAAAGGCTCCCAAAAATGGAAAAGAGTTGAAAATTCCTAACCAGAAATAAAAGAGGTGGATATGTATTTAGAATTATCGAGGAACCCCGACGCCGACAAACCCACCCGGTTTTGGTCGGCGTCCATATAAGCGAAGCCGCAGCAAGCAGAAATCAGTTGAGTTCAGTTCAGCAGAGTGGAGTTGCAGCAGAGAGTTCGAAGCTCGCAGTGGAAGTTGGTTCCGCCTCGCAGATAGCTGACTTGAAAGATTCACGCACATTCCGGACTCCTCTTCAATCCAAGAACAATTATTTTGAAGAGCGACTTAGATCCAGACCACCAAAATAAGTTTTTTCGACTTTCGTCCGAAGACACACCGAAAACCAATTTCTTAAAGAGCAAACAACTTGAGCGTTAAAACTCGCCTAACGGAAAACAACGTGTCACAATCCATAGAACGGGTCGGGAAATAGACGCGGTCCTATCTATCGAACAACTAGACATAAAGTTTGTTATCTTTTCTTTGATACCTTGAACTTTTGAGTTTTCATTTTATTTTCTTTTTTATGCATATTTGTGTGGTGTCACCACCGTTGAACCCGATTTGCATTACGGTTCAACTACTGATTGATCTCGTCTGCCTAAGATCAATTCACAACGTGGGTAGGCAGACTGGAGATCAATGCAGTTACTTTGGTAACCAGGCGTTGGAAGCGAGTTGGGAAACGACGAGGCTGATATCAAATCTAACCAGATTCCCACCCGAATCACCAAAAGGTTATAACGTCACATTTGGGTGCCGCGACCGATACCAAGCCAGTTGGTCATCACAGGACGAGACAACACGACTTACGCGACAGGCGGACGTCACGTTTGGAGCGGCGACACCCGAACGGAGCAGCGAGGAGCGAACAGCTGGCGCCGCGGCGAGGACGTCACAGTTGATGCCGTGTTAGACCAGGATAGGACGTCACAGTTGGCGCTGCGACCAGGGGACGACGTCACATTACTGGAGAAGTTTGAAAATGTTTTCAATGTATTCTCTTCTTCGTGTAAATAATCCGGTCTACATATTCTTGGTACTCTTATGTAAAAATGCAAAGAATATGCCGGGTATTATTTTGGTGTTATTATCAGAATAGAAATTTACATGCATATATATATATATATATATATATATATATATATATATATTTTCTCATTATTTACATTATTCGGACTATTGTAATCATCTTTTACGCCATATCTATCACAACGTTTCGTCGGCCGTTGTACGCTCCGGCCTTCTTCAGGTGGTTGGAATATCGAACCGAACCCTTTATTTCGCTCAGTGGGGTAGACTGTTCTAGTTCCACCTGCCATGATGGATGTCAGTTATCAGTTATCTCCTGTTAATTTCCCTCTCCAAGTTCTACACTGCCTTTACCGGGTCCTGCCACTGGATCTAACCAAGGCCTTTATCCACTGTGCCATGTGTCCTTGAGGACATCTGGGTATGAATTGCTGGGTATTATAAACCTAATGTCTTCAGCAACCATTTTTAGCAGTACTCATATTGCAATTTTGCTGTTATTATTGCATGGTTTTAGCAGAGCTCATATTGCAACTATGTTGTTATCATTGCTTTTCTCTGGCACTCCTTATTACTGGTTCCCATATTGTATTTATTTTTATGCTTGGTCGGCTCAGGAGATTTTTGTGGCCTAACATATGTGGTGATTCCTTAAGTTTAAGAATTTTCCAATGGTGTTCCTTATCAATGATCTCAACATGATCCCACAGAGGCGGTGATAATGTAAATAATAATGTAATAATGTAAATAATGTACATAATACCTCATCTCAGAAATATAGACAGACATATATTTCTCAGTTGTTATAAATACAGTGCTCAATATTATATAACAGAGCCATTAAGTATATATTAGAGAATATACCTAATATCCAACGTCGACGTTGGATAATATGTATATTGACAAAATCCCAAAACTGTAAAGCAATCGATCGTGATCAGGCATATTAACTTTCTCAACAACGTCCTAGTAGCATTACCACCTCGCTTGAGATAAATTATTTTTTGCAATTTAAATAAGAGAAAATTATTATATGTGGTTAAAAAGAAGTGAAATATGAAATTTTATTAAAAATTTTGTTATAACAAAAAGAAAAGAAACATTTTATGATTAAATTTTGCTCTCGTCAAAATCTCCTCCTTTAGCTTTATATACTGCAGCATACATTTTTGGCATTCCTTGCAAATGCATCTCAAAGTAGAAGTTAGATAATTGATTCCAGTCAAAAGAATGAAATCAATTATCTAACTTATACTTTAATGACTCTAAGAGCTCTTTTTCACTTTTTTTCACTCTTCTGTCAAATCCATTCCGTGCTAATTCTGGATGTGGTTCCAAACTTTTGGACTGTAGTATATATATTAGCAATCTAAGCCTTAGGCTATCGACGCCCGGAAAGGAGAAAGGCGAAATTTTGCGTATTTATTTTATCATACACAAGCCCTTGACCTAGAGTACGCAATCCAGTTTGGAGAGTCTTACATTATCAGCAGTAATAGTGACTGTTCGCAATTTCCTCCCCGCATTGCTCGATCGAATTAATTATTTTTCGGGAGCTAATATATATATATATATATATATATATATATTCGCGCTATACTAATATTGAGTGCTTTCCAATAAGTACTTTTGCATATATATATATATATATATATATATATATATATATATATATATATCACCTAAACCCCTCGACATTTCGTTCTCCAACATCCGTGGCATTAGAACCAATTTCTGCAGAATGGAATCTTTCCTCACTGCAAACTGTCCGGATATACTGGCTCTGTGTGAGACCAACCTTGACTCGTCTATCCCCTCTTCTGATCTCTCGATTCCCGGCTACCTTCCTCTCCTCAGGAAAGACTCTCTAACCCACATGCACGGCCTTGGTGTCTACGTCAAGGACCATCTCCCTCTGGCTAGAGAGTTGTCTCTCGAATCGCCAGACGATTCGTACATGTGTCTCCGGCTATCTCTTCTCAATGCTGTAAGCTATCTCTTCTTCCTGTATCGCTCTCCATCCTCTCAAGACTGTGGAATACTCGATAGCATTTCCTACAGCATAGACAAGGCTCTCTCCCTCCATCCGTTTGCTCACATATTTGTGTTTGGCGACTTTAACGCCCATCATACTAAGTGGCTGAAGAATGCTACTACTGACCACGCAGGCATTCAAACATTTAATTTTTCAGTTTCTCAATCCCTCACGCAGATAGTTAATTTCCCCACGCGTTTTGGCTACAACCGGGAAGGTAAGACCTCTCTTCTCGATCTGTGTTTTACCTCCATCCCCGAGTCTTGTTACGCCACGCAACTCTGCCCTCTTGGTAACTCCGATCATGGTGTAGTATCTATTAACATATTTTTCAACTCCACCCGCTGCAAAGAACTTCCCATTGCTAGAATCTCGTTCTGCTATCAACGAGCCGACTGGGACTCGTTCCTTGATTTCCTCCGCGATGTCCCCTGGGATGTTGTCTTTATGTTTCCCGTTCAAGAATGTGCTTTTGAGGTCTCATCTTGGGTTAAAGCTGGAATGGACGCTTTTATCCCCTCAAAGAATTTTAGGGTCAAATCGCGCTCCTCCCCGTGGTTCTCCGCTGCTTGCTTAGCCGCCATTGCCCATAGGAACCACTTCTACCAACTATTCCGTAGCGATATGTACGACTGCCATGAACGTCTCTTTGCCTCCGCCCGTAACGAGTGTAAGCGTGTCCTCGACAAAGCTAAGTCACTATTCGTTGCTCGGATGAATGAACGCAAATTCGGCTCGAGGGATTATTGGCGTCTCTGCAAGAGCGTACTGAACAATAGCAAACCCTCTATACCTCCTTTGTTCAACCAGTTTGAGGTCCTGACATCCTCTGCCGACAAGGCTGAATGCTCGTAAATTTTCATCCAATTCAACGCTCGACTCTTCCGGTGTACCCATACCCGATTTTCCTCTTAAAACTGAGCCCTATTGAGCGGGTTGCATATAACCCCTTCATTGGTATTGATCATTATCTCTAACTTAGACCCCCACAAGGCTAGTGCTGGGGATGGGATACCAGGCATTGTCTTGAAGAAATGCACGCCTGAACTGGCACCCGCTCTCTCCAAATTATATAACTACTGTCTCAAGGAATCTTGTTTTCCAGACTGCTGGAAATCCTCATCGATTTTTCCTGTCTTTAAGAACTCTGGCGACCCTTCTGACCCTTCTAGTTACCGTCCTCTCAGTCTCCTACCCCTCTTCGGCAAAGTCTTCGAAGCCCTAATTAACGCCTAGGTGGTTAACCACCTTACATCCCATGATCTGCTCTCAGACAAGCAATATGGCTTCCGCTTTGACCGATGTGCTTACGGCCATCACTGAAAATGTATACCAAGCTCTTCAAAATAACAGAGAAGCTCGTGCCGCGGCCCTAGACATCTCCAAAGCGTTTGGTAGAGTCTGGCATGCCGGCCTTCTTCGCAAGCTCCAGGGTTATGGTATTACAGGTCAATTGTTTGACCTAATACAATCATTCCTATCAAACCGTGAATTGAAGGTCGTTCTCAACGGATTCTCTTCCAGCTTCTATCCCACGAACGCAGGTGTTCCTCAAGGCTCCATGCTTGGTCCCACTCTGTTCCTTATCTTCATCAACGATCTTCCTGACGCCATAGATTCCCAAGTTGGCATCTACGTGGACGACACTACAATTTACTCCTGCCTCAAAAACAAATCTAGTGCCGCTGACAAAACTAACCTGGCCGTTCGTTTCGAAAAGGACCTCCAATCGATTGTGAATTGGGACAGGAAATGGTTGGTTAACTTTAACGCCTCAAAAACAAAACTGCTCTCTATTAATCACCACAGAGATCCTTCCCTGCCCACCATTAGAATGTCTGACGCTCAACTTCTCGAGAGCACCTCTCTGCGGCTGCTCGGTCTCACGTTGCTTACTGACCTGAGATGGAACAAATACATTGAGTCAATTGCTTCGTCCACTGCAAGGAAGGTTGGCTCTTTCTGCCGCGCCAGGAAATTTTTCTCCTCGGAATCGATCCTTCAAATCTACAAATCAACAATTCGCCTTTGCATGGAGTATTGCTGCCATATATGGTCTGGAGCCCCTTCTGTTTGCCTCGGAGTTCTTGATAAGATCCAGAGAGGGATATGCAATATAATTGTCCCTGTTCTGGCATCTCGTCTACAGTCGCCCTCTCACAGACGCGCCGTCGCCTTTCTCTATCTTTTTTACAAATACTTTCATGGTAATTGCTCCGAGGAACTGCATTCGCTGGTTCCCAGTCTTCATGAATTCAAGCACTCTACAAGGCTGGCATCACGCTCTCACCTTTTCACTGTTGAAACTGTTAAATGTAGCCGCCTCTTCTAATGCAATAGTTCCATATCTCGCACCTCTCGCATGTGGAACTCCTTTCCCTATTCCCGTTTCCCTGACAGCTATAATCTCCAACCATTCAAATGTAATGTCTATCGACATCTCCAGTTGCCTTTATCTATCCACTATCCTTCTCCTCATCCTTTCCTATATCACTCCTATCCGCTCTCCCTCCAAACCTTCTGTAAACCCTTGCGTACTTGTGGCTTCCTGCCTTGCTTGGGGTGAATCGATTAATATATATATATATATATATATATATATATATATATCTATATATATATTTCTTTCTTTCTTTATTTATATATATATATATATATATATATATATATATATATATATATATATATATATAAAGAAAGAACGGTAAGATATATAATCCGGTGTTCTTATAGATATTTTATTTTTTACAAAATAGTGCTCAATGTAAATTTACAAAGCATTAATATTATAATTAATTGATTTAAAATATGTTTTTTCCGCTACACAGTTCTAACCATGTTTCAAAATGGAAACATGGTTAGAACTGTGTAGCGGAAAAAAATATTTTAAATCAATTACATTATATATATATATATATATATATATATATATATATATATATATATATATATATACAAGGTAGTTTGCGAAAGCTATATTTTGACATGTCTCGCTGACTATCTGGAATTATTAGAAGAAGAATTTTATTTTATAGTGAAGTGTTATGTATATCTACTATGGAGGTAATCTATGACAACAAAGCTGTTTTCAATCAACGATAAAGAATGAAAGAATATACACGACAGATTGAAATTTTATGAATCATTTATTCTGTAAAATAGGAATACAATAATAAAAGTCAGTGTATGAAAACATTTCGTTAACAACTGAACAAAAGTCTACATTTCTGAAGAAAGAAAAGCGCTACTTACCGATCGACTTGTCAGGGGCGCTTCCCGATAGCGTTGTAATCCTACGCATTGAGCGAATAAAACCAGACACCTTTTTATTGAAAGCATGCGTTTATAAACGCAGTATTCGACTGTTACTGCCTTTTAAGTACTCCTTCTAGAATATATATATATATATATATATATATATATATATATATATTAAACTTTCTTGAGAGGAACAATTATCCCATGCTGTTACACGATTTGGACAATTTTGCTGTGCAGTCCGGCATATATATATATATATATATATATATATATATATATATATATATATATAATTTTAAGAAAAGAAAAAAAATTAAAAATTAAAATCATTAGACACACTGGGTTGTAGATTAATATTCTTTCGTTTTTATTATTATTATTATTCCATTTAGATTCCTCGACTAGTTTCGACCGAAATGGCCATCATCGGGAGGAGAAATAAATATTTCTGCTTGTTGTTAGCAGTGAACTACAGAAATGAATGTCTTTTTGTTGGGAAGATGAACTTTTTGTCTGTAGTTTTCATTTGTTTTTTATTTTTTTATCTTTTTTTCATGAATCTTTTTAACATTCCTTGTGTTGGTCAAACAGTCTCTTTTAAGTTGTTATTTGAGATAAGAACTGGATAGATACATTTTATCCTAAATTCTCTGGTCAGTTTGACAGTTTTATTGGACCTGGTGAGGGATGTGTCTCTGTTTAGTGTTTGTGTGTGTGTTTTTTGGTTCTTAGGGAGTGAGTGAGTATGATATGTGTAAGCGTGTGCATTGCTGTAGGTGTGTGTGTTATCATTTGGCTCATTAGGGAGTGAGTGAGCATGGTGTGTGTGTGTGTATAATCGTGTGGGTGAGTGTATAAGCGTGAGGCCTCCATTCCTCCGTAAGAATGTCTGTCCTGTGTGGGTGAGAAATGTGGGTAGGTTTTGATTTGTTGAGTTATATATTGTTACTATTATATATTGTTAAATTTATGATTTAGCCCGGCTGGGTATTTTGTCTTTAGACGTTGTATCCACTTATTTTCATGGGACTCTAAAATCTTTCTAATGTTATCTGCTCTGAACTTTTCTATTCTCTCAGTTATAGTGAATCTGGCATGGGTTTTGATTTGAATATATATATATATATATATATATATATATATATGTAAGCAAATATATGGATATAGATCCGACAGTATGAAGAAAAGTATACGTAAAAAACAAACAAAAATCCTAATATGCAATTATGCTGTTTTAATGTTAATATAATGTCAACGTCGGACGTTTCGGTCTAGTAGACCATCTTCAGGACATATTCATAAAACATAATAAACATTAGACTATATTTAATTCAACATGAAAAGACGATGGACATAAGAGTAAGACTAATCAAAACAGACAACTGAAATTTTTCAAGATCACCGTTCCGTTTCAATATGATCACGTCGGCGTCACGTGGGCGATGTTGTGAAAACGTATTAATGCTCGACAAACGTACATATAAGTTTTACATTAAAATAAAAAATCTTTTCCTTTTCATTCAAAATACTATATTTTAGGAATACGTTTTCACAACATCGCCCACGTGATGCCGACGTGATCATATATCTGTTTTGATTAGTTAATGTTAATTATTTTATGAATTTTATATATATATATATATATATATATATATATATATATATATATATGCCGGAATGCACAGCAAAATTGTCCAAATCGTGTAACAGCATGAGATAATTGTTCCTCCCACAAAAAGTTAATATCTAGAAACCCATTAAACTAATTGCGTTTTTTTTTCCCAGGTTTTCAAATAAGATGTTTATATATATATATATATATATATATATATATATATATATATATATATATATATATATGTATGTATGTAGATTTCTGTAGTTTACTGCTACCAGCAAGCGGAATTTTTTTCTCCTGATGTCCATGTTGGGCGAAACTAGTCGAGGTATGTAACTGAAATAATAATAAAAACGAAAGTATATTAATATACAACCCAGTGTGTCTGAAGATTTTAATTATATATATATATATATATATATATATATATATATATATATATATATATATTGTGTCTGTCTGTGTGTCTGTGTGTCAGTTCAAGATTAGTAGAAAAATATGAAAGTCTTTTAGTAGGTAAAATCAAATATTACCCTCTTTTGAGTGACGTTTTAGAATTGTCATTTCAAAATTATTACATAATTGTATTTGTGTTCCTGCCGACAATTTCAACACATTTCTTTCACAAAGTCTTGGGCGTTTAATCCTCCGGGTTGTTTCGTGTATCAGGTGGGGTTTAGTTATATTACCGGATCTTATTTATGAACGTTCCCAAAGAAACCATATATGTGAGCAAAGACGACGGTGTGGGTTCGGGCTTACACGTCCGAAATTTTACGGGGTGGGGAAGAAACAGACACAAACAAAAAGTAAGGGAATTTGTTCAAAGAAAACATGTTTACACCACACGACCTAACAAAATTCACACAAGTACTATTAGGTAATGATTTTTCAATAAATTATGACGAAACGAATATCATCAAAACATTTTTGTTGCAGTCGGTCGTGTGCTACAAACAAATAGTCAATAGTTTCCTACAAATTAAAAGATTGTCAATAAGTTACGACTAGCTAGTAATCAATAAACATATTTTATTGTTCATTCAACTCAAAACACAAGCATTAATTTCAATGACTTAAGAGACCAGTGGTGTTGAGTTACGAGCAAGACTGCACCGATTCGACTCGCTTAATAAACTTTGATTGATTCGCTAACAGCAAGTAACGACTTGACGGTAAAGAATGAAAGTTGAATCGAAAATATAACTGATCAAACATTGATAATTGAACATAGAGGCTCTCTTTTCTCCTTTACTTCATCTCTTTTACTCTTTCTCTCTCTCTTTACATTGTCGTATACAGAAACACGCGTGTATATACTGATATTGTTATATGAGATGCTATTTGATGTTGTTTATCCAGACGCAACTATAAGGTCGTCAAGTAATTTCCGTTTTGTTGAACCGACTTCCAAGGTGATGATTCCCCGGTCATTATAATTTTAAGCTGTTCAAGCTTAGGCCTAACCGTTATCTTCCCCACGTATTCCCATAAACTACCTCCTTACTCTGTAACCATCTACATCGAGTGGCACTTTGGCCTTATAATTTCTATCTCTATCTATAAAAGGCAGGATGTGTGTGTGTGTGTGTGACGAATGCACGGCCGCAATTTTCGACGGATTTGCACCAAAATTTACATGCACATGCTCCAAGTTAGCGGGAAGGCCAAGGCATTTCCCAACTCCCATCGATAATGGAAATAATCGATTTTTTCATGCTTCTACGGCAGTTTTCATGTAGTTTGCGGCCATTTTCTACTGGACAGAATGAGAGCCAATAGCTGGCTGCTACGAATAGGCAGGAAGATTCTATTGGCCAGCGTGAGAGCCAACAGCTGACTGACACGAATGTTAACTATCATGCTAGCATGCAACAAAAATCGATAGCTGCATTCGTCACAAGTGGGAAAAATTTAAATTTGCATGTCACTTTACTCCAATTGGCTTATTCGCTTGCTTAAACTCGACTTTGATTCTGATTCCACAGAACTGGGTTGGGTGTGAAAAAGTATTTCTTGTTAACATTCTTTTTTCATTCGGTTTTTCCAGTTACGAGTTCTTTTTAAAGCTGATCGTTTTGTGTTCATTTTGTTTAGTTCTTTTTTCGTAACAGATTTAATGTTTAGTATAGAGCTTAGAAAAAATTCGCAGTGTGAGATAGGCAAGAAGTAAGGCATGTAGCAACATCAGCTCGGAAAATGGCACTCCTTTAAAGGCAAGGAAGGACAAAAATATTTTAAGTCAATTAATAGCGATTGCTGTATGAGTCGTACGATTTTTGAATCAAGCACAAGCAACGCCGGTTTATGCTGCTAGTAACTTCTATAACCGAAAGTCAAAGGTCACCTTAAATTTTAATAAATTATATACTTGTAAATAAATGTTTTGTACCCACTTTTTTCATGGATGATATGTTGAATCTAAGAGTTTCATTTACATAAATAAAATTCATAGTCTGTTTTAGTAGGTTGATTTTAGGACAGCGGTAACTAAAAATTTTCCGCACTTTCGTCATAAAATATCTTTAGGTTTATCACATTGCCTTCTGCTCATGCGTGCTCATAGTTTGTATTATTTTGGTCACGTGTTCGAAGATTGAACCTGCTACAGTATGGTGTCTCTGATAACAGTGTGCACCAAAGAGGAACTTCGTAATCTGTTGGAGAGGCTGGAAGTTTAAAGAAAAATATTTGTTGAGTCTAAAATCATTTCCTCGTCCTTGTTGGTGATGAATTATTTTCTATCCTACAATTTCTTTCCCACAGAAGAAATATCAGAAGCTTCTCTATCACTATCCCCATAGAAATCCCTTAGTTCTAACATTTACGGCTAAGATTCGCCATGTCACATAAATTGTAACGAACCACCACCATGACCTTTGTATTCCTTGGTATGTAGGTTGGACTGGAGCAGCTTGTTTCCACGATGAGCTGCTTTGTGGAACCGATTCCTAAGATTTCGTTTCCCCTATAACTTCAATCTTAACCTGTTAAAGTCTAGTGTTAACTGTTATATTTTCTACATATTCGTATAAAAGGAACTTCTTTCTCTGAATCTCTATTCACTCCCAGGTCTTATACAGGGGAATCCTAATTGTAAATTAGAAAATATATATATATATATATATTATCTTTTCCTGCAAAACCTTCTCTAATGAAAACCAAATTCGAGATTTGTCTGTCCCGTTTTTTTAAACACCTATTTGAAAGCTTTCGAAGTGCTGCCTGATAATATGCTGTTGCAAGTTGCCATTGCAAATAATGGTGAATATAAAACTGAATAATCTGTACTTAATTTCTTTTTAGAATAAATTTGATAAACTAAAACTGAACTTATGACTCAGCGTAATAATCCTAATTTTCTTTGATACTAAATGATAATAGCATTACAAATGTTGACGTCTAGCTCTGTGACATATTTGTTTATTTCAATGTTATTATGTACATTGAAACAAACAGATATGACATAAATAAATAAATTTTAATAAATTATATACATGTAAATGAAGGTTTTGTACCCTCCCCCCATTTTTTCATGGATGATATGTTGAATCTAAGTGTTTCATTTACATAAATAAAATTCATAGTCTGTTTTAGGGGGCTGATATTTGGACGAGGGTAAGTAAAAATTTAACTGCACTTTCGTCATAAAATATCTTTAGGTTTGTTACACTACCTGCTGCTTATTGTTCTTGTTATTGTGGACACACGATCGAAGTTTGAGATTGATTGCGCCATTTTATTTATTTATTTATTTATTTATTTATTTGCTGCTCCAGTATAAACATGGTCGCTCCGCTAGCAGTGTTCACGAAAGCGTAACTTCGGAATCTGTTGCAGGAGTTGCAAATTTAAAGAAAAATATTTGTTGAGTCTAAAATCATTTCCTCGTCTTTTTGGGAGATGAATTATTTTTTATCCTACAACCGAGACCTCTACTTTTGAAATCATTCAGCATCAACAAAAATATAAAAAGAAATACGTTATGTTATTATTCTTATGTGAAATTAGTAAATATTAAACACTTAAGATAACTCGTCGTATGGATCAGTTGTAACAAATTAAGGATTTGGAGAAAAAGAAATCGAAGATAGAATACGCTGCGCCAAAGGACCAAACCAAAACAGCAACCTGAGAACTAGAGTTATATTCTTAAGTAGTCTTGTCAGATTGAAACTTCCTATGGATGTAATGCATGGCGCAAAACGAAGTCAGATATATCCAAACTCTCCCGCCCTGGGTATGACGATGAACTACATCCGCGTCTTGGGTAAGACGATAAAAAACATCTGCCTCCTGGGTAAGACGATAAACTACATCCGTGTCCTGGGTAAGACGATAAACTACATCCACGTCCTGGGTAAGACGATAAACTACACCCGCGTCTTGGGTAAGACGATAAACTACATCCACATCCTGAGTAAGTAAATTACATCCAACAGCAAGGCCTCTGATCAGGAGGGGTTTGAGGAGCGTGGAACCACCTCTTAATTGCTGGTGTTCCCTGGTCCACCCTGACCCGGGGTGGTAGCACCTGTTAGGGTCCCAGCTATGGGTAAATAGTTAACACCCAAACTAGAGACAAAATACTATGAAAATGTAAAAATAGGTTTTAATATCAGAAATACTTTGTAAAAAATTATTACTAGCAATACATTTTTGAAGATGAATTATTACCAGTAATACATTTAAAAAATATTACCAGCAATAAAAAATCTTGTCAGCATTAAATAAACCAATTGAGGTTGATACGCCTTAAAACAAAAAAAAAAAAAAAACAACAAAAAACAAAAAAAACAACAAAAATAAAAAAATACAAACCAAATCCAATTTCTCAATTGTATGTAATCGCTTCCTAAGATCAATGGTGAAAAAATGCTTTCAGCGAGTAAAATCTCAGGGCCTTGGCAAAGATCATCCCTCTTAGAACATTGTGGACTGACGCTACAGATTCTCAAACAAAGAACTGTACCAAATAACAGAAACCACATCATTTGCGGACTACCAACAGCAGCAACATCTAAAATGGATAGCACATGCAACACGAAGAATGAATAACGACCTAAAGGTCAGTAAGAAAACCGCTATTAATACTAGGAAGAGCGATAACAACCACTGGACTTGAAAGGTTTTTAAGAGAGATTTTATAAATTTCAAACGAAAGCAGTCCTGGCTGCTCGGTCAATGAATTCCAAATGTTTCCTTATAGGGAAACAGCTATATATTATCATTATCATTTTTTAGATTCTTTGCATGGATTTCGTTCGAACTGTTTCCTCTCTCCACACCCACACTCTCTATGCCTCTTCATTTACCTACCACAATATACACATTATTGCCACCATGTATAGGTAAATAGATTGGAGCATTTCGTAGAATTATGCAGGTGTTAATGCCAACCAAGTTCACCGATTGCGATCACAGAAGCTGACGTTTAACGAGGAACAAGAACGTTGCAATTGAAAGATCACCGCCAATTCATGGCCTTTTGGCCCCAAGGCGATATTTAATCAAATTTCAGCTCCAGGGGAAGGGCTATATCCTCAGGCTGTACTTGACTCATTGCACTTGAAAGTGTAGAGGCAATGCCTGATGCTTGAGGCGTCCCCGCAAAAGAAAGTGTCCAGTGAACTGGACAATTTCTGAGGCGACCTTCCCCGTTAAATGCGACCTTGTAGCAAACCTCGTGGGAGGGACGAATAGATAAACAGAACATTGCCCAGCGACCAGATTTAACGAACTAACAACATCAGTTACGTTTTTATTTATTTATTTTTTGTGGGGGGGGTCGTTTAACTTTTTTTTTTTAGCTATTTGTTTATTTCGATGATGTTTGAAGAATAATTTCTTCTGACTAGGAGTTGTGATGCAGCAAAAGGAATGGTCAAGTACACTTGAAAAAAGAATCATGAAGCTTAAAGGTTTTCTTTTTTGAAAAATATCTGTAGTGATTTTGTTCGTTCTCATTGGTTATATTTTTTCTGAAGATCTGTTGGCGATGAAGATATCACTTGAAAGATTCCAGGAATTTAATGCCTAATCTGAACTTGCACGCTTTGAGATGATCTTGAAAAAAAGATTCATTTTTATTTTTATTTTTTACCTGAATATCTGCACAGGCTCACGAAAACAAAACCGCGCTTTATTACGTTCTGCTTGATCACCCAGTTCTTTCTTTGTTTCTTTCTTTCTTTCTTTCTTTCTTTCTTTCTTTTGTTGGTTCGTTTGTTTAAACTTCCTTTTCTTTCTTTCTTTCTTTCTTAATTTCTTTCTTTCTTTCTTTCTTTCTTTCTTTTGTTGGTTCGTTTGTTTAGACTTCCTTTTCTTTCTTTCTTTCTTTTTTTCTTTCTTTCTTTCTTTCTGTTGTTTTCTTTTCATTTGGTTAATATCTTTCTTTCGTTCATTCTATCTTTTTTAGTTTTCTTTTTTATTTGGTTAATTTCTTTCTTTCATTTTGTTGGTTTTCTTTCTTTAAAGTTGATCGCTCAGTTATTTAATTCTTTCTTTAGTTTTCTTCTTTTGATTTGGTTAATTTCATTCTTTCTCTTTGTCCGTTCAATTCTTTCTTTTTTTTTCTATTTAGCTAGTTTATTTTCATTAAACAGTTCAAGTTTCCTTTGTATTGAGTTAGTTCTTTCTTTCTTATTTTCTTTTCTTAAATGTGTTTTGTTTGGTTAATTTCTTTCTTTCTTTCTTTCTTTCTTTCTTTCTTTCTTTCTTTCTACTTGATCGCTCAATTCTTTCATTCTTTTAGATAGGCATGGTGATTATTGTTCATTTTCTCAACCCTTTACCGAAATTGATAGTTAGAAAATTTCAGAAGCGTAGAAGAGTCGGTGTAAATAATGGCGTTATTTTTTCTTTTCATTTTTTTTTTAACTTTTGTTTCACTTAAGTAAATATATTCGAGTATTCAAGATTTATGAATTAATGATCAAGGCATTCCACTAACAGATTTCCTGGGTTCAAACCTGATGGAAACCACAGAGAATGGTCAGAGATGTTCTCACACTCACTGTCCTCGATCCAAACGCTTCAAGAATTATTAATATTTTCTGCTTTCCATCAATAAAATCCAAACCATTTGATGGAAGACAGAGAAGTTGGCACCGGATATATTGAATTGGAGCTGACCGTTTCTTCTGTCTATAAGTCTCAAATATTAGTAAGTTTTAGTTAAGGATGCTAATGATGGTAAGGCTAATATTAGCTGTTTCCCTATAAGGAAACATTTGCTATTCATCGACCGAGAAGCCAATAGTCATCACATTAAAATTTATATAATATTTTCCTTAAAATATGATTTTTATGATAGCATATTTTTCAAGTACAGTAGATGTTATCACTTTTTACAGCATTGATGCGTGTTTCCATCTTAACTTTTTATTTTGAAGCTGTGTGTAGAGTCAAACCGTCATTATTTACATGTTCTATCCATTTTAGTTGTTGCTGATCTTGGTAGTCCTCAAGTGATGTGGTTTATGTTAGTTGGTACAGTTCTTTGTTTGTGATTCTGTAGCGCCAGCCAACAATATCCAAAGAAGACGTTTGATAAGACCCTCAGGTTTTATTAGCTCAAAGCCTTTTTCTTAGGAAGCGGTTGTATACAGCCGACAGTTTTCGATATTTCTGTCCGGGTTTGACGCCATGCATGACATCCATATGAAAATGTCGATTTGACGAGGCATTTTAAGAATTGCAGACTAATGACGTCCTGAGTATGACGATAAACTACACTCGCGTCCTGGGTAAGACGATAAGCTACGTCCAACAGCAAGGCCTTTGATCAGGAGATTTTGAGATGCGTGGGACCACCTCTTAGTTGCTGGTGTCCCCAGGTCTCCACCCTGATCCAGAGTGGTAACACATATTTGGGTCCCAGCTATGGGTAAAGAGTTAACCCCCAAATTGGGGTCAAATACTATGAAAGTGTCAAAATAGGTTTTAACCAGAAATACTTTTAAAAAATATTACTAGCAATACATTTTTGAAACAAAAATATTAAGAGCAATACATTTTTAAAAAAAAAAAAAAAAAACATTAACAGCAATGAAAATCTTAAATTAAATAACCCATTGAGCTTGATATGCCTTAAAAATATCAAAACAAACCAAACCAAGCAGATTGATGCGTTGGTTTCGTATAAATTTGCGGTGGTGAAGCTATTAATTAATGTCATTTCTAAAAACAACACTTGTCAAGATGTTGGGTAGAGCATTAGTCCTTACGCTAAAAATCATACTGCCTTTTGAGCATATCCTTCTCGTTCAGAATGCCGAAACTATTCAGTTTCGTATCTGTTGTAGCATACGTACGGGCGATAATGGGTATGTCCCCATTCACATAAATACAGTAGTAAATACTGTATGTTGGTCTGGAGATTCGTCTCTAGCTGTACTGGTCAAACTATTTGCCTCCGGGCAGAGAGGATCCCCAGACGAGGCCATGTCGAAAGACAGAGTCACGTCTCGGAAAACAGCTACCAGACCCCGTTTTATACGGGGTCTACGGGGAATATTTGACCGAGTCTACGGGCTCGAATATCTCACATTAAATTCGACCTTTTACCACATCTGGCCGCATGGGGCGGTTGGTAGATGTTATGCAGTTGGAGATTCGTCTCCAGTTGTGCTGGTCAAACACTCTGTCTCCGTGCAGAGAGGATCCCCAGCCGAGGATATGTTGGAGGGCAGAGTCTCGTCTCGAGAAACAGCTAAACGACTCTGTTTTATACGGGACATTTTTGGCAGACCCTACGCTGGCGAATCTTATGTGTGTTGTTCTTGTCCTAAGTATTATTTTTCATTACCAACCTTAGTATGATTATTGTATTCAGTAACCTTCCCTAGGTTACAACAGTATTCGAAGAGTAAACAAAACGATGCTAATCGATTTTTATTTATTAATCAGAGATATATTCATCACGACAAACGTGATATTTAGTGGATAACCATATTTGAGTAAATGCTCGGCTTATTATTTAAACTGCTTATTTGCTTCCTGCGTTCGTCTACCAGCCTGGATTTTCGAGGAATCGTATTAAAGAAAATAATAATAAATAAATAATAATAATAAGATGATGTCGCCCTCAGCTTTGATGGCGCCCCGGGGTGCTACCTGAATTGTCAGTTCCTTGACCCGGCCATATATATGTGTATATATATATGTGTGTGTGCGTGTGTGTGTGTGGGTGTGTGCGTGTGTGTGTGTGTGTGTGGAGAGAGAGATAACAATAATAATAATAATAATAATTCTCGAATATTTAAAATTTGCGTACACTGTTCGAGTTGATTATCTTGTTTCTTTCTTATTAACTTCTTAAAAAGTTAAAGAAATATCAACCTGCATATAACACGCGATGATATCAATTTAGCCACAGACCCAAATTGGTAAAAGCACTTTTCTATTGTAGTGGTTTCTCTGATGGTAAAACGGGATAGAGGTTCAATTCCTGTCAGGCGGCATATGTTTCTTTAGTTGGATTTCACGATCTTGAACAGTTGGTATTAATTTCACTTTTTAACAAAAAAAAAAAAAAACAACAACAAAAAAAAAAAAAAACAGTGATATCACCGGAAACACGTGTTTCCACTAATCAGTGACGGCCCTAGGGTTGCTGGCACCCCCGGGCAAACTGAACTTCGGTACCATGACAAGTATAATTTTTAAAATTTTCACGAGAAAAACTGAAAATGTAGACTAACGAGTTTCTTCCATTATACAATTTAATACAAGCCAAAAAAAAACATACATTATCCTACCTAAAATATTTTTCTAGCCTTTAGTTCCTTAAATGTTTTCATTGCAGTTTCTACATCTACCTTTTTCAAAAGGTCATTTTCTATTGCCAAAATAACCAAAGAATTTAATATCTTGGGTCAAGTTTTTATAAGATTTAGTTTTGGAAGATCTCAAACACCTGATATGGCGGCATGATGGTGCTCTCAGCCTTGATAGCTCCCAGGGCGACTGCCTGAGTTGTCCGTACGTTGAGCCGGCCCTGTCATTAAAAATAACGTATATATATATATATATATATATGTGTGTGTGTGTGTGTGGTGTGTGAGAGAGAAGAGAGAGAGAGAGAGAGAGAGAGAAAGGGAGAGAGTCTGTCGCCAGCGTTTAAAGTGCGTGTCGTAGCGAGTTAACTGAGAAGTATTCCGTTTAACGATGGCAGGTAGATATGATTTTACATACGGATGCGCGAATGGCAATGTACTTGAAGCTGCATGGCTGTATTAGATTGCGTTTCCAGACTGAAGGCAGCCTCGTTACCCAACCTTTGATGCTGTTCATCTTCGCGTTGCTGAGACAGGATCCGTAGCACCACAAATTATGGATCAAGGAAGACCGAGATGCGTTCATACGCTTGATCCCGAAGGACACATTCTACAGGCTGTCGGACGACGATCCAGGTATCAGCCCACGTCAAATGGTCCTAGCATATCGTTCATCCCATGGTACTGCATGGAGTGCATTTCAAGAGCAGCTCATGTATTCGTAGCATTTGCAACGTATGCAGGGTCTTTCGCCCTCTGATCACTCACCACAGGGGAACTTTTGCCAATGGTTTATTGTACAAACTTCCAATTCGTTCATTATTTACATTATTCGGACTATTGTCCTCATCTTAGTCGCCATATTTATCACAAAGTTTCGGCCGTTGTACGCTCCGGCCTTCTTCTGGTGGTTGGAATTTCGAACTGAGCCCTTTATTTCGCTAACTGGGGTAGACTATTCTAGTTCCACGTGCCATGTTTGATGGATGTCAGTTATCAGTTATCTCCTGCTAATTTTCCCTCTGCCTTAACCGGGTATTGAACTCACATGGCACGTGGAACTAGAACAGTCTACCCCAGTGAGCGAATTAGTCCAATTGTTCGAGCTGCTCTGATTGATAACTACCAAGAAAAGCTGATAGGTAGGGGAGGGCCGTTTCCATGCCCTGCGCGTTCCCCCGACATCAATCCTTTTGATTTTTATCTGGAGGTTACCTAAAACAATTAGTTTATGCAGCAGACATTAATAATGTAGAGACGCTTCAGCAACTGTCATGGGTGCCTATGAGACCATTCGACACCTTGTGGTAGTATTTGAAGCGGTCCGCCAGTTAATGATCCGACGGGTGCATGAGTATCTAGAAGCAAGCGGAGGACATGGCCTTTGGACATATGTTTATATAGACAGTTTACCTTGTTTTTGATTAAGGAAGCTGCCCCTATATATATATATATATATATATATATATATATATATATATATATATATATATATACAGTAGCGTCCAAAACTAAGGGACAAAATTTTAAAACCTAATATTTGTTAGAAATAACAACTGTGAAAAGCTGAAATTTTGACAACTGGTAGTCGTTATCATCCATAATAACATACTAAAATTTGAATCATTTGCAAAGGATAGAAAAAGAATTATAACAATTATTTATTTATTTTCAAAATAGGATCGTCCAAAAGTAAGGGACAAAATTGAGAAAAACAATGTAACCTGTATGCTATATTCAAATTTTTTGATTTCCTCTAAAGAATAAGTCTTACTTACTCATTTGTAAACGTTGAATCAGCCGGCACCATGGCGAAACGCCAAAAACTTGATTACTCTGTGAGACAAGCTATTGTGAAGCTACACAAGGAAAAGCACACCATTAGAGAGATTTCAGAGAAAGTGAAACGTTCCAAGAGTGTTGTAGGCAGGGTTGTTAAATACTACAATGATACTGGTAAAATAGTTAGTGCTTTTAAAACCGGCAGACCCCGCAAAACTTCGGCAAGGGAAGATCGAATAATGCAGCGTATGTCATTAAAGGACCGTTTTAAGTCTTGCACAGAAATTAAAAGGGTTATGAATAGTACCTCATGTGTTAATGTGTCAAGACAGACTGTTTGTAGACGACTGCAAGAAATAGGGCTGTTTAATCGAACCCCAGGGAAGAAACCACTTGTTAGTTCGAAGAATAAGAAGAAGAGATTAGAGTTTGCAAACAGGTATGTAATTTGGACATATGAAAATTGGGCAAAAGTATTTTTCAGTGATGAAAGCAAGTTTAATTTATTTGAAATGATGGAAAAAACAATGTAAAGAGACGTACTGGTGAAAGATTAAGTGCAAAGTGTACTAAGAAAACTGTCAAGTTTGGGGGCGGAAGCGTCATGGTATTTGGAATGTTTTCTAGCCAAGGTACAACGCCTCTTGTTCGGTTACAAACTCGTGTAAACGCGCAGATCTATAAAAACATTGTTCAAGATCATGTTGTGCTAATCATACAGAATTCAGGTTTCGATAGGGCTACCTTTATGCAAGATAATGCCCCATGTCACAAGGCAAAGGTGGTAATGAGTTACCTTAGCGAGCAAGATTTGGAAATTATGGATTGGCCACCGCAAAGTCCTGACTTAAATCCAATAGAAAATCTTTGGAAGACCTTAGGAGTGAACGTTATGGAAAGAAATCCCACTAATACGGAGGATTTGTGGGTGAAGCTTCAAGAAGAATGGTTTAAAATTAGTATCGAGGATTGTCAAGAACTGATTCGTTCTTGTAGTCGAAGATGTGCAGCTGTCATTGAAAACAAGGGCTCATTTAATAAATATTGATTGTACATGTATTTTTATTGTTTTTTTGCCGTTTACATTGTTTTTCGCAATTTTGTCCCTTACTTTTGGACGTTCCAAATTTGAAAATAAATAAATAATTGTTATAATTCTTTTTCTATCCTTTGCAAGTGATTCAAATTTTAGTATGTTATTATGGATGATAACGACTACCAGTTGTCAAAATTTCAGCTTTTCACAGTTGTTATTTCTAACAAATATTAGGTTTTAAAATTTTGTCCCTTAGTTTTGGACGCTACTGTATATATATATATATATATATATATATATATATATATATATATATATATAGTTTGTGAAAAACAGACCACTTTTAAGGTTCCATGTAATAAATTATTTCCCCACAGCCCTTTTAAAAGGACTGCGGATCATCAGACTTTACTTTAGGGAAGTAAAGTCTGATGATCCGCAGTGCTTTTATTTAAATTATATATACATATATATTTATATATATGTTCCATTGAATAATTTAGTAGGTAGTTTAAAATATCTAGGTTTGTACTAATAGTTTTAATACTTATGTGTTAAAAAAGCTCTCGACAATGCCATAAATTAGTTACCCCCCCCCCTGAAGTGTTACTGAAGCCAATCGAACGCCACTCAACTCAACGTTCTTCACTTTATAAGTAAAAAATAAATAAATTTCAGATGAACACAGCAATTTAGTCTTTGAAAATGATGAACACGACAATATTTGTCTTGAAATAAACGAAACCCTGATGATGACATTGTGCTAATGTCGAAATTACTCGGAACAAATAATATCTATCAGTACGGTAATTTTCTCTCTTCCCTTAATAATGACACCAGACAATCTTGTCCGTGATGAATACGAAAGGATCAAATTGAAAATAAATAGACAAACTTGTTTAAATTATTCAATTAAATACTTATCTCAATAAAACATGCTGCGAAAATATACGCAAGGTATATATATATATATATATATATATATATATATATATATATATATGTGTGTGTGTGTGTGTGTGTGTGTGTGTGTGTGTGAAAAAATATATAGAAAATAGGAAAGAACTCGTTAGGTAAATAATCCAAAGTTCTTTAGTATTTTTGTTATTATTTAAAAAAATAGTGCTCGATACAAAAGTAGAGCATAAATATGATTATTTATTTAAAATTATCATTCCATCGCTACATAAGAGTTCTCATGTTTCAAAACAAGAGCTAAAAACTTCAATATAATTATTTGAATTAAATTGAATTAAAGTACCAAGCTCCGTTCCATCCTCAAGCGAATTTTTAAAAATATATATATATAAAAGAAATGAGAAAAAGAAAATCTTTTTATGTCAACACGTTTCGTTCCTTGGAGAAAATTTATTAAAGCAATTAAAATTTAGACACAGAAAAAAATTTCGTAAGTATCCTCTTCGAAAACGGTGCTTTTCAACAACTTTTTTTCAAACTTACATCCAATGAATCAGAATAGGTTGTTGGATTTATTTGTAACTTCATTCTAAACTCTTTGCCCTAAAGTTGCAGCCGTGCAAGAGCTCTTTTTCCTTTTTTAAAGACATAGTTTTTTTTTTCAGCCATTATCATATCTAAAAAATAATAGGTGTCTATCGAGCTATGTGTGCATAATTTTGCGGACACACTATATATTATTATAATCATCATTATCATTATTATTGAGGGTAAGAACAGCATATTAAAAAAAATGACGCTTGGTTACAGATATATGAAACCTAATTTACCCAATACATGTAGTATGATTAAGGTATACCAGACATCACAAAGGAAGGTATGTGATATGGTGACAGGTTTGATTAAAAGCAATGCACAACCTTGCAAGTGGTGCCCAGTTACAAATACCATCAGGACAGGCAAGAAATTCGCTCGGGTCGTCTGAGGTAGAAGTGTTACCAAATATCTAGATGTGACACCCAAGTCGCTCTAGCTGCCTCAGCCAGTTATGTGCGATACATGACTGACGAGGCAGATTTTTTCCGCAGTAGGTTGCCATTTCTTTCCGCGGTAGACCAGTTGCCATCCAAGTCTATAGAACCCGATCTGTCTTGCTATTTAACCGTAGCTGTGGTGGAGAAGAAGAGGATTCATACCTTTCCCAAGGGGATTAGCACGTAAGTGAATGCAATGGATTCAACTGGAATTCGAACTCGGATCTCCGATGCCTCAAATCGAGTCGCTCTCCCCCACTCATCCTTAAAGCTTTAAAAGCTTTAAAAAGAAACAACTCTATGATGCTCCCCCCCACTATGCTTGCTCATGAACATCCGGGACATGACCAACTGTGGTTAAAGTCAGGCAACTAACAAGGAAATCTGTGTGTTTCTGAACAGGATAGTGACTGTAAGCGATCTTAATTCACCAAAACTAAAGATATACACGTGAATTCCTCCATTGTGTGCGAATGGTGTAATAGACAGAGGCACAAGTTTGTTACATTCACTTACGGGCAAATATTCTTGGAAAAGGTATGAAACCCCATATATGGGTTAAATAGTAAAATTTTATACGGAATAAAATCATTGTCATCTCTCTGCCAAAATATGTTAAGGAAAAGCAGTTGTAGTTATAGTTGTTACGGTTTTTTGGGTATATACGCCTGTAACTAGTGAGCAAGTCAGAATGACTTATTCCCGTTTATAGTCGACCAATGGGAGGTTGACCAATCAGAAGCCGCCCAACACTGTATTCATCGTGTATAAAGGCGGCCATCTTGTTTCGTCTACCGGAAGGACCAAAGGCGACCAGGAGAAGGATGAACTACACCCTGCTGTGATATCCACTGCGAACCTAAAGTACGCTTTCCTACTGTCTCCGAAAAATTCACTGCCAACCTCTAGATTCAATACTCAAGGACGACCGTCATGGAAATGTCTAACAATAGTGGGTTATCAGTTATAGTGCAGTGTATGAGTGTTGAAACAAATTAGTTTGATTTGTCCTTGTTAGTTAGATAGCCCACCATAAGAGGGATATAAAACAAAAAATCAAATTGTATAGTGAAACAACAAATTTATATACATATAAATCAATTTCGGTCTTTACAAATAAAATGAATGTATTTTGGTTGATACAAGGTCGTCAAAATGTTCGTGGTAGTCCTTGCAAGAATGAGTTTATGTGGAACGTATGTGTGGATGTATGTAAGTATTTATGAGCGTATGTTTCGTAGGGTAGGAATATCTTTGAAGTAATTGCCCAGTCTTAAAATGTTCCGTTCGTTTATCAAGTATAAAAGAGGTGAGGAGGAAAGGTAGAGATAATAATAACGATCAATTGACGTTTGTCAAGGGACGTGTTAATACGCTCGTTTCCTTCTCTCTGGTGACAGGCGAACTTGCCCGCCTTTTATTTTGTTTGTGTGGCATGAAAAGGTCATTTGGGAATTCATTCCCGGATATGATTCGGGCCTTTCCATTGGACGACGAACAAACTACGCGTCGGCTCGCGAAAAAGTCGCGAGAAAGTTTCTGAGAATTGAAGATTATTTGAATTTTGTTTTTAAATGTTTCCTAGTTTTCTATTGGCCGAAAAACATTTCGCATCAAGGTGTGAAATTTAACGAGTTTTCTTTTCGATTCGCTTTTGCGTGTGTGTTAAGCAAAGTTTGTAAATTCGAGTCTTTTTAATTTCTAACGAAATCAATGAGTCAGTGCTTAGCATTTGAATTTTAAATCTAGATCTTGTTTTGCTCACTGCATAGTAATTATCTATCTGTGTGTGTGTGTGTGTGTGTGTGTTGCTAAAATATCTGTGAAAAACAACAAAATTAACAAAAGGAAACTTTACTCACAAAAAAGAACTATTCTTAAAATCGAAAAATATGTTTCAGCTTTAAATGACCCGTAAAGGGTTGATAAGCCGTAAAAAATAATTTAATTAGCAAAACCTCCGATCAGTTAAGATTAGAAGTCATGATAGTCGTACCTGGTGTATTATTATTAGTAGTAGTAATATTAGTAGTAATGGTGCTAGTATTCCTCTTTAGTTTTGCCTTATTGACAACCACTGCCATTAACCACGTCGAAAGAAAAGTTCTCTTCTCGTCACTAACACACCTGCTTACGTTCTGTCATCATTCTGGGCTTCAATATCTTCCGGGAATGTGTTTCAAGAAGATCTGTATTAACCTTCTACTTTAAAGAACGAACAGCGTTTTTACTCCATCCGGAGAGGAGAAGAAATGAACAGACCGCCCCTAACCTCTGGCATATCAACGATCAGTCACGTTTACATTCATTCTCAGCTAATGCCAGTGTTGCAATGGCTATTTTTATTTTATTCTTCTTTTTGATTAGTTTTTTTTTTCTTTTAATCTTTCCTGCCCTGCAAATGATGTCTGCCACTCATCTCCAGTAAAGACTGAATGCTTTTTTTTTTTGTAAGCCATTGATTTCTCTGAAATTGTTCGATTACTCCGCAAAAGGATGATTTCGTTAAGAACCTGTTCAATTGATTCGTGTCGAGTGTACGGCTTTTATAATTTCTTAATTCGGTTTAAGCCATTCCTAATTGCAGTCATTTGTTTTGGCAAATTGTTTTGTTTCAAATGTTGATCGATTTATAATGAGGTCACAAAAAAGCAATTTGAGTGGCAACTTCATCATATTCGTTAACTACGAGCCAAACTGTCAACGACTTAAGGTCTAGAAGGATTATTTAAACACATAAACAAAACGTCACATCCCCAGTATTACAAGATGTTTTAATGTTAGCTATTTCTATATGGTTTCTCACGAGAATATTTTACGATACATGGGTTTGTAGAGGAACGGGTCGTATTTACGTGTTATTGTATTAGAAACACGTGTGTAACTCCTGGTAGAATATTAAAAGGTCCAACTACAAGAAAATAGCCGAACTTGAATTAAGACCAACTGAAAATAAAGAAGACAAACAAGACCGATATATATATATATATATATATATATATATATATATATATATATATATATATATATATATATATATATAAACAAATATCTGTATTAAAATAAAAAACAATTTTACAATGGACAATAACGTTTGTGTGAGTGTAAACATTGGTGTCTGTTCTTAGGTGAATGTTTGTATTTTGGTAAATGTTCGTACCTACGTGTATGTGCGTATAATATCCATGTCGTCTCCCACAAGTGGGAGACGTTATCTTCTAAGAGAGCTTACATTGTGGATGTGTTTGCTGAAATGTAGAAATGAAAAAGAGAGAACGAGGCGAGAAGTCGCCCAGTATTTATAGTATAGGGAGAGAGACCCCTAATGAATAATTAGGGGATTAAGGAGGATATAACTCCGACAGGTTAATAGTGGTGAAAATGTACATGCACAAAATAGCCGATTGATTTGCAATACAAGATAACATTTATTAAACAAAATTAGCAAAAGGAAAGTTTAAGACAAGATTTTATTTTCATAGAAGTTGCATGCACAAAGAAATGTTACTGAATGTATTTGAGTGTGACTTGCCTGTGTAGGTGTGTTTGTGTGTGAAGCGTCCACGGCCATTTTTGGCTTCGGTGTGAAAAGTTGATGACACAGACTTCGAAAGGAGGAAACACAGGAAGAGAAAGCTCCATAAGGGTTCGCGTTGTTTTTAGACCCATAGAGCTGCTGCTGATACTATGTTTATTAAGACACTATAGTTTGAATATAATACTTTATTTTTATCACCAACAAATAAGTAATAAATAAATGATAATGGTGAAATAATAATGTAATATCGTGTGATAATAAAGAAATCTTTTTCTCTGCGCCGTGTCCCTTCAGGACGTTGACGATCATGGCTCTTCACAACTTCCTGTCCCTTGTAGCTCTTAATAAATTTTGTTTGTTAGTTATCTCTCCTAAATCTTATTTCGCTATCCATTTACTCAATCTCGCCAGGTAGGTAATGCGTTGTTTTTCTCTTGTCTCCAGTCTACCCTTTGAGTATCATATTTTCCGAGCGATCTTTCCTCATTAGAAATTTCAATTGTCTTTACCTGATATTAGGTATAACTGTCCTTTTTGTTTCCATTTTCTCTAAAACTTCGTATTTTCTCACATGTTGGGTACACGGTATTCCCAGCATCCTTCTGTAGAACCAAATTTCTATTGCTTCAAGTCTTCTTCATCTGTGAGGAGATTGTTCAGCATTCCATCCCTTATAGGAACACTGATATTACGTAACTGTTCAATATTCCTTTCTTTGATTCTAATGAACTTTTCCTGTTTTTTAATACGTTGATTAGCTTTAGGAAGGCATATTTCGCTAGCTTTAAAAATAGAAATTTTAAAAGTTTGTTTTTTAATCATTTCACTTCAAGCAAGGCAATAAAGCCACTAAGACGCAAGGGGTTACTGAGTTGTAGAGAATATGAACGAAAAGAGAACTGTAAACAATAAAGAGAACAGGAATTAAGTAGACTTAATATATCTGTTGATATAGCATTTAAATTTTTGAAGATCAACGTTAACTAGAAAGCAAAATGTCAGAAGTGAGTCCCACAGGCGAGAAGTGAGAGAAGAAACTGTTTGCAAAGAACTTACGGTTACGATGACCTTCAGTGAATTTCGAAATGTAACCTTTCGTATTATACTAGAGCCCAGAAGGTTAAACGGTTGTTCGTGAGTTATTGTGACTTATAGTAATTGTGAGTTCAATTTCTGGGCCAATGAGTGCAGACGCAGATTGTGAAAGCAAGATTAGCAGTAACTGATGTATTCTAAAAACGAACAGGAATAGGTATGAAAGACGGCGGAATGAAAGAAGTCGACTCCCGTAGATCGAATAAAGGAATCATTTAGAAATTCTCTGAAGGTAACATCGATCGACAGAAACTTGAAGGACTCATAACACAACGGCTAAAACGTTGTGATAATAACAACAGAGATAAGGATATTAGTCCGACTTTGTTCAGCCAGAATATCTATCTATCTATCTATCTATCTATCTATCTATCTATCTATCTATCTATCTATCTGTTTGTGTATGGGTGTTGCTTACATATCTGTGAAAAACAAAATGTTACTGTTAAATTACTGAAACTTTAAGGACTCATAACACAACGGCTAAAACGTTGTGATAATAACAACAGAGATGAGGATATTAGTCCGACTGTATTCAGAGAGAATATCTATCTATCTATCTATCTATCTATCTATCTATCTATCTATCTGTTTGTGTAGCTTACATATCTGTGAAAAACAAAATGTTACTGTTAAATTACTGAAACCAAACAGTAAGTAATAACAGGTAATTTGTGATAACGTGAAATCATAACACAATAATTGACAGATATGCTATGTAATCCAAACAATGTACATCTGATGACGGCCAGAGTGTACATAGTCGAAACATCGTTTAAATAATAACAGCTCTATTATTATTGAAACAGTGTTTCAAGATAGTTCGAAATCAGGCAAGTATATTAACAATTACTCATCTCAGCAACGGAATTTATCTAGCGTTATGTACTTAAATAGCCTCGTTAGACAGAATCTTTCATATAAATGTCATGAAGGACTGGTTCAAAAATATCTAAAATCTCAGCTGTATATAACCGCTTTCTTAGATTAATGGTAACAAAGGGTTTCATGAATAAAACATATAGATCTTAGCAATGACAATCCTTCAAACCTAGGAGACTGGCGCTACAGAATCACAAGGAACTGTACCAAGAAAAGAAATCACATCATCTGAGAACATTCAACGACAGCAACAAAATATCATATGTAATCTGAAGAGAAAATAATGTTACACGACTTCAAATAAAAGGTTAGGACGTAAAGAAAGCTCCATCAACAGTGGAAAGAGCAATAACAGTTACTGGACTTGAGAAACCTATTTTCTTGAAAAAATTGTTTTATCGTAAGATAAAATTTCAACCGAAAAGTAAGACTGGCTGCTCGGTCAATGAATACCGAATGTTTCCTTATAAAGAAACGGCTGGTATTACTTATCATAACCAAACCAATGTATGTAATTCTAGTGATTTTAACATTTAAATAAATAATTAGGCTAGGCTTTATGAAGTTAAGCGCTCTACTTCTTTGTTGGCAATGTCTCATCAAAGTTGAAATTGCTAAATCTAACTGTAAATTCAATGCTAACAGTTTCTTATATAGAACTTCTCGCTCGTAGAACTCTCGTCCGGCTTCTAGCTTCCCAGGTAAGTTTCATCTTCAATGATTTAAATGCAATGTCCATCGTTAACTTCTGTCTTCTTAATTTTTGTTCTTTTCTTCTTTCCCTTTAATATTTTCTCCTTTTTTTTCCTCTCTCATCCTCTCTAACACTCAGTAACCTCTTGTGCCTTAGTGTTAAAATGAATTAAAAAAATTGAAATAATAATTCTTTTGAACATTTCTAGAAGATTATGGAAGAAGAAGCCTTATTAAAATTAAATTTTTAGTTTAAAATTATTTTATCTAATTAGTTCGGAAACAGACCTAATATTTATTTTTTCGTATGAGATTTATTTTGACAGTTTTAGGATCCCGAGGAAACGTTCAATTTGTTAACTTCTGCCGACCAAGATAATCGAAACACAATGTCAACGTCGCAGCCACGTGAAAGAGATAAACCTTGGCTCATTCCTTGTCTAGTCATTATTTTCAGTGTCTGTTCATCTTAAGGGCATTTTGATAAATTAACTCAACGAGACTGTATTGGTTTACCATATTTTGCCATTCTTCCTTCAAGTAAGGAATTCTTTTTCCTTTCTTTTTTAGTACTCGTCTACTAAGATTTGTATTATATTATTAATTCTGGTTACGCTCATTTTACTGAATAACAACTACAAAGACACTGCCTGAATCTATCTTACATATTTATAAGTCTACCATTCGTCCATTGTTAGAATATTGCTGCCACATATGGCCCGTTGCTCATGCTCTATATTTAGCGATTTGACAAAATCTAAAGAAGAAGCTGTAATGTCATTGGTTCTGGCCTGGCATCTCGCCCACAGGCACATCCCAACAGCACTGATGTAGCCACATGCTGTGTATTTTATATAAATACTTTCATATATTTGTTCTAATAAACTTTCCTCTACAGTACCTAAACTTAGTGCATTTAAGCGCAGTACTAGATTGGGGGCAAGGTCTCATCTTTTTACAGTTGAAATGGTCAGATTTATACGTAAGTTCTATGCTAAGAGTTTCTTTTCTCGCACTTATCGGTTGTGGAATTCTCTTCTGGCCTCTGGCTTTCCTGTCAAGTTTGTTCTTCAAAAAATTAAATGTAATGTCAGTCGTTATCTTCTGTCTTCCTAACTTCTTTTATTTTACTTGCTCCTTAATAATGTTTTTCTTTTTCTTATATTCTTTCACAGTCAGTGACCCCCCCTCCACCACCACCAACTCCTGCGTCTTAGTGACCTTGTTGCCTTGCTTGGGATGAAATGATAAAAAAAGAAATAGTTCTTTCCTAACAAATGAGATGTGTTACTTTTAATCATTTCGCCTTAAGTAAGGCGTGAATGCCACTAAGACGAGAGGGTTTATTGGGTGCGGAATAAAATGCGATACTTACGCGAGGAGAAGATAGAATAAAAGAACAGGACTCAGGATCAGAGAAGCCGGCGAATGGCGTTGAATTTAAAATGTTTTGAGGTTGTCGATAGCAGGGAGGCAAGAAACCGGAAGAGAGTTCCACAGGCAAGAAGTGCGAGAAAAGTGACTATTAGAACTAGCTAATCCGGGGGTAAAAATATGAGACCTACTAGCCAATCTAGCAGTACGCTAAAATTCACGTGGTCGAGGTAGAAAATGAAGAGCACATTAGAACACCTGGCATGAAAATATTTGTAGAAAATAAAGTGTGAAACCAATCTTGCTTTTATTGTTGCATTTCAAGACATTCTGTAAGACGGGATGAATAACAACTTTCAAGGGGCTTTAATTTCATATCACGAAAACAATAGTAACAGTTTTATTTGAATCAGGGTAAATAATGATGTAGCAATGTGAGGAGGGGTAGAAGTAAAAACGGAAGGACACTGGTACTAATTGTAATAATAGCAGTAGACATAACACGGAGAAAGGACACAAGGTGCCAAATGTAATAACACCTTGTAACACACAAATATACGAATTATAAGGCACAATTTAAGGGAAGTAGGTATTTACCCGTCTCTCCACTGACTGTAATGCATATTGTCTTATTCATATGTTTACTCACGGGGAGTAGTATGCACTCAGCTGCCTCATGGGTAATAGCCGTAGCTATTTATACGTTTGTGACTTCATATGTAAATGAGTCACCTCTAATATAATTTGCATATATAATATAGAAATAATATACACAATAAATTGCATATATATATATATATATATATATATATATATATACTTACACATTTCACACACACACACACACACACATATATATATATAGGTTGAGTTTAGATGTAAGGGAAATCTGGAACTAGTTCTTTACTTGTACCATTAATTAGCTGATTAAATAACACGTACTTGTTGAAATGTCGCTGGATAAAAACAACCAACCTCTTTGGGTCTCTCAGGTGGAATGAGAGGTTTTTAAAAATCGCGATAACTTTTCTAAGGAAGGGTCAGTAATTTCAGAGTTTTCCACTTTCCTCTCTATACAAATAATAAATACATAAAATAATATATAATATAATAATTTTTATTTAAAAATATGATTCCATCGCTACAGAAGAGTTCTCATGTTTCAAAAATAGAAGCTAAAAAACCAGCTCTATTTCATTCTCAAGCGAATTTTGGAATGTAGCGATGGAATTATTTTTTTTAAAAATAATTATAATTTAGGCTCTACTTATGTACTGAGCACTGTTTTTAAAAATAAAGACAAAAATACTAAAGAACTTTGAATTATTAACCTAACTTTTCTTTCCTATTTTTTTTATATATTTGCATTACATAAAATAATATATATATATATATATATATATATATATATATATATATATATATATATATATATATATATAGGGTGCGATGGGTAAATTGTCCATTAATATTAACATCGTTCCAGATTAAGAAAAACATCTCTCATTTTAAAGGATTAAATATAGGTAGCATAAAGTCTAGCGCCTTCAGTTTGTCTTTTTAATCTAGTTGATTTAAGTCTCAAAATGACTGATTTATTAGTTTTTTACAGGTTATCAAGCTTTTGCAGGTTATTTAAAGGCATAACATATTTTACTGTTGTAACCTAGGGAAGGTTAATGAATAGAATAATCACTTGAAGGTTGGTAATGAATGATAATACTTTGGACAAGAACAACACATATAAGATTCGCCAGCGGCGCGTAGAAGAAGTAATCAACTGCTAAAAGTGAGTCAAGTGAATTTCACAATGAATCTCCAACTGCAGGATATCTACCAACCTCCATACACGCTCAGATTTGGCACAAGGCCGAATTTAATGAGGAGTATCCGATATTGTAGGCTCGGCCCAAAATTCCCCATAGACCATGTATAAAACGGGGATGGGTAGCTGCTTTTCGAGACAAGATTCTGCCCTTCGACATAGCCTCGTCTGGGGATCCTCTATGCTCAGAGGCAGAGAGTTTGACCAGCCCAGCTGAAGACGAATCTCCAACTGCAGACCAACATACAGTATTTACTACTGTATTTATGTGAATGTGGGCATACCCATTATCTTCCGTAGGTATGCTACAACAGATACGAAACTGAATAGTTTCGGCATTCTGAACGAGAGGGATGGGCTCAAAAGTCAGTATGATTTTTAGCGTAAGGACTAATGCTCTACTCATCTTCTTAACAAGTGTCTTTAAAAATGACGGTTTAAGTCACATGAGCTCATAGATTCACCACTGCAAATTGATACAAGACCAAAACATCAACCTGCAAAACTCTAGTCATGTTCTTAAAATGCCTCGTCAAATCGACATTTTCATATGGATGTCATGCATGGCGTCAAACCCGGACAGAAATATCGAATACTGTCGGCTGCATACAACCGCTTCCGAAGAAAAAGGCTTTTAGCTGCTAAAACCTTAGGATCTTATCAAACGACTTCTTTGGATATTGTCGAAACATCGTTTACATAATAACAGCTCTATTATTATTGAAACAGTGTTTCAAGATAGTTCGAAATCAGGCAAGTATATTAACAATTACTCATCTCAGCAACGGAATTTATCTAGCGTTATGTACTTAAATAGCCTCGTTAGACAGAATCTTTCATATAAATGTCATGCAGGGCTGGTTCAAAAATATCTAAAATCTCAGCTGTATATAACCGCTTTCTTAGATTAATGGTAACAAAGGGTTTCCGGCGAATAAAACATATAGATCTTAGCAATGACAATCCTTCAAACCTAGGAGACTGGCGCTACAGAATCACAAGGAACTGTACCAAGAAAAGAAATCACATCATCTGAGAACATTCAACGACAGCAACAAAATATCATATGTAATCTGAAGAGAAAATAATGTTACACGACTTCAAATAAAAGGTTAGGACGTAAAGAAAGCTCCATCAACAGTGGAAAGAGCAATAACAGTTACTGGACTTGAGAAACCTATTTTCTTGAAAAAATTGTTTTATCGTAAGATAAAATTTCAACCGAAAAGTAAGATTGGCTGCTCGGTCAATGAATACCGAATGTTTCCTTATAAAGAAACGGCTGGTATTACTTATCATAACCAAACCAATGTATGTAATTCTAGTGATTTTAACATTTAAATAAATAATTAGGCTAGGCTTTATGAAGTTAAGCGCTGTACTTGTTTGCTGGCAATGTCTCATCAAAGTTGAAATTGCTAAATCTAACTGTAAATTCAATGCTAACAGTTTCTTATATAGAACTTCTCGCTCGTAGAACTCTCGTCCGGCTTCTAGCTTCCAAGGTAAGTTTCATCTTCAATGATTTAAATGCAATGTCCATCGTTAACTTCTGTCTTCTTAATTTTTGTTCTTTTCTTCTTTCCCTTTAATATTTTCTCCTTTTTTTTCCTCTCTCATCCTCTCTAACACTCAGTAACCTCTTGTGCCTTAGTGTTAAAATGAATTTAAAAAAATTGAATTAATAATTCTTACGAACATTTCTAGAAGATTATGGAAGAAGAAGCCTTATTAAAATTAAATTTTTAGTTTAAAATTATTTTATCTAACTAGTTCGGAAACAGACCTAATATTTATTTTTTCGTATGAGATTTATTTTGACAGTTTTAGGATCCCGAGGAAAAGTTCAATTTGTTAACTTCTGCCGACCAAGATAATCGAAACACAATGTCAACGTCGCAGCCACGTGAAAGAGATAAACCTTGGCTCATTCCTTGTCTAGTCATTATTTTCAGTGTCTGTTCATCTTAAGGGCATTTTGATAAATTAACTCAACGAGACTGTATTGGTTTACCATATTTTGCCATTCTTCCTTCAAGTAAGGAATTCTTTTTCCTTTCTTTTTTAGCACTCGTCTACTAAGATTTTATATTGTATTATTAATTCTGGTTACGCTCATTTTACTGAATAACAACTACAAAGACACTGCCTGAATCTATCTTACATATTTATAAGTCTACCATTCGTCCATTGTTAGAATATTGCTGCCACATATGGCCCGTTGCTCATGCTCTATATTTAGCGATTTGACAAAATCTAAAGAAGAAGCTGCAATGTCATTGGTTCTGGCCTGGCATCTCGCCCACAGGGCACATCCCAACAGCACTGATGTAGCCACATGCTGTGTATTTTATATAAATACTTTCATATATTTGTTCTAATAAACTTTCCTCTACAGTACCTAAACTTAGTGCATTTAAGCGCAGTACTAGATTGGGGGCAAGGTCTCATCTTTTTACAGTTGAAATGGTCAGATTTATACGTAAGTTCTATGCTAAGAGTTTCTTTTCTCGCACTTATCGGTTGTGGAATTCTCTTCCGGCCTCTTGCTTTCCTGTCAAGTTTGTTCTTCAAAAAATTAAATGTAATGTCAGTCGTTATCTTCTGTCTTCCTAACTTCTCTTTTATTTTACTTGCTCCTTAATAATGTTTTTCTTTTTCTTATATTCTTTCACAGTCAGTGACCCCCACCCCCACCACCAACTCCTGCGTCTTAGTGACCTTATTGCCTTGGTTGGGATGAAATGATAAAAAAAGAAATAGTTCTTTCCTAACAAATGAGGTGTGTTACTTTTAATCATTTCGCCTTAAGTAAGGCGTGAATGCCACTAAGACGAGAGGGTTTACTGGGTGCGGAATAAAATGCGATACTTACGCGAGGAGAAGATAGAATAAAAGAACAGGACTCAGGATCAGAGAAGCCGGCGAATGGCGTTGAATTTAAAATGTTTTGAGGTTGTCGATGGCAGGGAGGCAAGAAACCGGAAGAGAGTTCCACAGGCAAGAAGTGCGAGAAAAGTGACTATTAGAACTAGCTAATCCGGGGGTAAAAATATTAGCCAATCTAGCAGTACGCTAAAATTCACGTGGTCGAGGTAGAAAATGAAGAGCACATTAGAACACCTGGCATGAAAATATTTGTAGAAAATAAAGTGTGAAACCAATCTTGCTTTTATTGTTGCATTTCAAGACATTCTGTAAGACGGGATGAATAACAACTTTCAAGAGGCTTTAATTTCATATCACGAAAACAATAGTAACAGTTTTATTTGAATCAGGGTAAATAATGATGTAGCAATGTGAGGAGGGGTAGAAGTAAAAACGGAAGGACACTGGTACTAATTGTAATAATAGCAGTAGACATAACACGGAGAAAGGACACAAGGTGCCAAATGTAATAACACCTTGTAACACACAAATATACGAATTATAAGGCACAATTTAAGGGAAGTAGGTATTTACCCGTCTCTCCACTGACTGTAATGCATATTGTCTTATTCATATGTTTACTCACGGGGAGTAGTATGCACTCAGCTGCCTCATGGGTAATAGCCGTAGCTATTTATACGTTTGTGACTTCATATGTAAATGAGTCACCTCTAATATAATTTGCATATATAATATAGAAATAATATACACAATAAATTGCATATATATATATATATATATATATATATATATACTTACACATTTCACACACACACACACACACACATATATATATATAGGTTGAGTTTAGATGTAAGGGAAATCTGGCGAACTAGTTCTTTACTTGTACCACTTAATTAGCCGATTAAATAACACGTACTTGTTGAAATGTCGCTGGATAAAAACAACCAACCTCTTTGGGTCTCTCAGGTAGAATGAGAGGTTTTTAAAAATCGCGATAACTTTTCTAAGGAAGGGTCAGTAATTTCAGAGTTTTCCACTTTCCTCTCTATACAAATAATAAATACATAAAATAATATATAATATAATAATTTTCTTTTAAAAATATGATTCCATCGCTACATAAGAGTTCTCATGTTTCAAAAATAGAAGCTAAAAAACCAGCTCTATTTCATTCTCAAGTGAATTTTGGAATGTAGCGATGGAATTATTTTTTTAAAAAATAATTATAATTTAGGCTCTAATGTACTGAGCACTGTTTTTAAAAATAAAGACAAAAATACTAAAGAACTTTGAATTATTAACCTAACGTTTCTTTCCTATTTTTCTATATATTTGCACACATAAAATAATGTATATATATATATATATATATATATATATATATATATAAAACATCTCTCATTTTAAAGGATTAAATATAGGTAGCATAAAGTCTAGAGCCTTCAGTTTGTCTTTTTAATCTAGTTGATTTAAGTCTCAAAATGACTGATTTATTTGTTTTTTTACAGGTTATCAAGCTTTTGCAGGTTATTTAAAGGCATAGCATATTTTACTGTTGTAACCTGGGGAAGGTTAATGAATAGAATAATCACTTGAAGGTTGGTAATGAATGATAATACTTAGAACAAGAACAACACATATAATATTCACCAGCGGTGTGTAGAAGTAGTCAACTGCTAAAAGTGAGTCAAGTGAATTTCACAATGAATCTCCAACTGCAGGATATCTACCAACCTCCATACACGCTCAGATTTGGCACAAGGCCGAATTTAATGAGGAGTATCCGAGCCCGTAGGCTCGGCCAAAAATTCCCCATAGACCATGTATAAAACGGGGATGGGTAGCTGCTTTTTGAGACAAGATTCTGCCCTTCGACATAGCCTCGTCTGGGGATCCTCTCTGCTCAGAGAATATGACGTTTGTCGTGATGAATATATCTCTGATTAATAAATAAAAATCGATTAGCATCGTTTTGTCTACTCTTCGAATACTGTTGTAAACTAGGGAAGGTTACTGAATACAATAATCATACTAAGGTTGGTAATGAAAAATAATACTTAGGACAAGAACAACACGCATAAGATTCGCCAGCGTAGGATCAGCCAAAAATGTCCCGTATAAAACGGAGTCGTTTAGCTGTTTCTCGAGACGAGACTCTGCCCCCCAACATATCCTCGGCTGGGGATCCTCTCTGCACGGAGACAGAGTGTTTGACCAGCACAACTGGAGACGAATCTCCAACTGCAGAACATCTACCAACCGCCCCATGCGGCCAGATGTGGTACAAGGTCGAATTTAATGTGAGATATTCGAGCCCGTAGACTCGGTCAAATATTCCCCGTAGACCCTGTATAAAGCTGTTTTCCGAGACGAGACTCTGCTCTTCGACATAGCCTCATCTGCGGATCCATCTCTGCCCGGAGGCAGAGAGTTTAACCAGCACAGCTGTAGACGAATCTCCAACTTTAGACCAACATAGAGTATTTACTACTGTATTTATGTGAATGGGGACATACCCATTATCTTCCGTAGGTATGCTACAACAGATACGAAACTGAATAATTTCGGCATTCTAAACAAGAGGGATGGGCTCAAAAGGCAGTATGATTTTTAGCGTAAGGACTAATGCTCTACTCAACTTCTTAACAAGTGTCTTTAAAAATGACGGTTTAAGTCACATGAGCTCATAGCTTCACCATTGCAAATTGATACAAGACCAAAACATCAACCTGCAAAACTCTAGTCATGTTCTTAAAATGCCTCGTCAAATCGACACTTTCCTCTGGCGCTAGATCCGGACATAAATATCTAAACTGTCAGCTGCATACAACCGCTTCTTAAGAAAAAGGCTTTGAGCTGCTAAAGCCTTAGGGTCTTATCGAACAACTTGTTTGGATATTGTTGGCTGGCGCTACTGAATCACAAAAAAAGAACTGTACCAAATAACATCGACCATATTGGGCGTAAATATAACAAAGCAGACTAGAATCGAAACTCGGCTCTCCGTGTCTATATTCATTATACCACCTGCATATCCAATTTTACAGGACCTGGTATCCTCAAATGGTTCTCCAGCTACGTACTGACTCGACTTGAATTTCAAAACAATGAGTGTGAGATTGGAGAAGAGAGTGAAAATTATCGAAATCTCACAAAGAATGAACCAACGTAAAATCATTAAGACGCTTGAAAATATCAAAGCATGTTATACGACTGACTCAGAAGAAGAATGCCGATGTTTCGAGTGAATTTGTGTCCTACGGTCAGATCACGTTGAAACACCGCTCCTCGTCCAACTACCGAATTTAAGCAACGTCGAACCTGGTCAGTACCTAGATGGGTGACCTCTTGGGAATATTAGGTGCTGTATGTGTGGATAAAGTCTCGGAATGAGTAATTGAAGATCTGATTTGGAATTCCAATCGGGTTCGTTAAATTCACTTAGGGACAAATAACCCATAGTAAAGGTATGAATCGATCTTTCCTCCCGCTCCCAAAGTATGGATAAATAGCAGGATAGATTAAGCCTCATAGCCTTACATTTCAACCTGTCTAAGAGAAAGAAACTGAAAGTCTGAAGGGAGTTGAGCTCTGTCGGGCTATCTTGCTGAAGATACAGCACTTCTCCCCCAGTTATGGGTTAAATAATAAAATATGTAGTGGAAAATCATTTTTTTTTCAAAAAAGGAACTTATTACAATTCAAAAATACGTTTCGTTTTTAAATATTCTGCAAAAAAGTTGATAAGCCATTTTGGATATGAAAAAAAAATCTAGTGGATCTTTGAGAATAGTTGCCTAAAAATAGTAATAATGAATGAAAACAGCAATACAACCTGAGTGTCAATTCGTACAGTAAGAACAAATATATAAAAGTCACGTAAATGGATGCATTGCACCAAAATGCTATTATTACCCCCACCCAACACACACACACACACACACGACCACCCCTCCCCCCACACACAACAATGATTGAGACGAAAACATGAGACAAAAGAACATCTGCTATAGGATAATGAAAAAAATGGACAAAAAATGATATATAAGAATGAAAGTAAAATAGAACTGAATGCTAATGCAAGTACCGTCAGAAGTAAGCAATTAGTACAAGAAACAATCCAAGGCAAGAAAGTTAGATTGAATTATATATATATATATATATATATATATATATATATATATATATATATATATATATATATATATCCACTTCTTCTCCCTCCAGCTATGGGTAAAATAGCAGGACAGACTGGGTTCTATAGCCTCGGATGGCAACTGGTCTAGGAGAAGGACAACTCTGAATTCAAAACCTGCGGAGAATTGTTTGGGGACCTGGTGGCACGTAGTGCACCAGGTCTCTGTATTCGGCCCTTCAAAAAGTGTGGATGGTCCTGCACGAAACCTTCACCACTATAATCAAATCTTATGTGCTGTTGTCGGGCTGTCGGTTTCCTAGGAACTGATCTGCTTGACCCTCATACGTCGAATTCGACGGGAGAATCGACTATATACATACATACATATATATATATATATGTGTGTGTCTGTGTGTGTTTAGTTGGATTGATGTGAGTTTGTTATTTAGTTGGATTGTTATTTAGTTGAATTGATGTGAGTTATTTAGTTGTACTGATGTGAATTAAACTAAATATTTTAGTTGGATTGGTGTGAGTTTAACTAAATATGTTAGCTCTATTTTTGATTTTGAGCGCTTTCCAATAAGTGCCGCCATATAATATATATATATATATATATATATATATATATATATATATATATATATATACACATACACTTTTCATATATATATATATATATATATATATATATATATATATATATATATATAACCAAAAAATATTTTTAGAAGAACAGTATAAATAGAGACAACAGGGGAACTTATCTTAGCCGACGCATTTCGTCCTCTGATCAAGGTAAATATAATGATCTGAACTTAACAAAAGATGGCACGTTGTGCCGAAGCTGAACAAAAAAAAAAAAAAAAAAAAAAAAGAAAAAAAAGAATGGTTTTTAAATTTAAGTATAAAATGTGAATATTGCTAAAAGTAATATAATAATTTAATATTGTAGTGTTATTAACTTGCGGGGAGTAGTATGCACTCACCTGCCTCATGAGTAATAGCCGTAGATATTTATACATTTGTGACTACATATGTAAATGAGTCACCTCCGATATAATTTGCAATTATTATTTATTTCATTAATATATATATATATATATATATATATATATATATATATATTATTGTCATTATTATTATTATTATTATTATTATTATTATTGTTGTTGTTGTTTGAAATGATATATGCATTGTTGATTATTTCTTACAAATTTTTCCACCGTTGCCGAAATTTTCTGTATTTGCATTTATTTGTTTACAATTAACCTGAAGATTGTCTTATATTTACTTTCTGTTTTTGATTGCCAAAAGTTAGATTTATCAACTTTGAATCTTCTACTTTAGTTCATTTTTATCACTTAATAGTTTAGGAATTAGTACTGTCAAAAGACAGTATAAATTATACTATTATCTATGTTAAATAATGACCTCGTAATCTTCGAGAATTTTAAGCTTTGCAAGAAGTATTTTCAACAAAAGTAAAAATGTCGTAAGTTTTTCAGGAATTTTAAATTTAATAACGCACATAAATATTCATCAAAAATTATGGAGGGTGGCAATTTAATGTCTAATAAACAAAAGTGAGGAATTCTTTTAATAATGCCATTAATATTTATATTATTTTAATTTTGGCAATTAATTTATGTAACATATATTTTAAATAATACAAGGTGATAAATTTAACCGTTTTCTTTTCATTTTTAACATTGTTATAGTCATGTATGTTGGCTTGGGAAAGGAATATTTTTTTCACGAACGGAGATAATTGAACAAATCTGGGGTTCAGATTTATATTTTGATAAAACTCAATAGCGACACTCTCAAGAATTTTCCGTCGAATTATGTTACTTTCTCTTTCAAAAAGTATGAGATTCTTTAGATTGAAGTTGTGGTTAATTTATTTTTGTGTATAACTAATTTAGTAAGAGTGAGAGTGAAAGAAGGAGAGAAAAAACGAGAGGCAGTGAAAGGGTAGAGAAAGAAAAATGAAGGGGGAGATTGAAAGAATGAGGGGGGAACAAGAAATATGTTTAAATGGCAGTGAAAAAAAGAGAGAAAGAAACAGAAAGAGAAATAGAAAGAGAAAATGAAAGAGAGAGAAAGGGTGCAAAAGTTCAATAGGCAACGAAAGAAAGAGAGATGGAGTGAGAGAGAGAGAGTGAGAGAGCGTGTGAAAGAAAAGAAGGAAGAAAGAAAAAGAAATGGATGAGGAGGGAATGGAAGAAAGAATCAGCCAAAAAATAAAATTGTTTGATGGACAGTGAACGAGTGTGTGTGTGAGAGAGAAAGAGAACGATAAATGGAAAATGAGTGAAAGAAATAGAAAGGCAAGGCAAGGGAAGAGTTTGGTAGATAGTATAAGAAAGAAAGAAAGAAAGAAAGAAAGAAAGAAAGAAAGAAAGAAAGAAAGTATGAAAAAAGAAAGAAATGAAAAATGAGTGAAAGAAAAAGAATAAAGAAATAAAAAAGAAAGAAATGGAGAATGAGTGAAAGAATGCAAGAAACAAGAAAAAGAAAGAAAAAAGAAAGACAGTATGAAAAAAGAAAGAAATGGAGAATGAGTGAAAGAAAGAAAAAAGTATGAAAAAAGAAAGAAAGGGAGAATGAGTGAAAGAAAGAAAAAAGTATGAAAAAAGAAAGAAAGGGAGAATGAGTGAAGGAAAGAAAGAAAAAAAGAAAGAAAAAAGAAAGTATGAAAAAGAGAGAAAGCAATGGAGTATGAGTGTAAGAAAGAAAGAAAGAAAGGAAAAAGAAAGAAAAAAGAAAGAAAAAGAAAAAAGAAAGCATGACAAAAAGAAAGAAATGGAGAATGACTGAAAGAAAGAAAGAAAGAAAGAAAGAAAGAAAGAAAGAAAGAAAAAAGAAAGAAAGAAAGAAAGAAATAAAGAAAGAGAAAGGAAAGTATGAAAAAGGAAAGAAATGGAGAATGGGTGAAAGAAAGAAAGAATGAAAAGAAAGAAAGAACGAAAGAAAAAAGAAAGAAAAAATTGGAGAATGACCGAAAGAAAGAAAGAAAGAAAGAAAAAAGAAAGAAAGAAAGAAAAAGAAAGAAAGAAAGAAAGAAAGAGAAAAGATAGAAGAAAAACAAAAATGTTTGTTAGTAAAAAAAAGAAAGAAAGAAAAAAAAAAGAAAAATGAAAGAGGCAAAACAAATGTTATTGATAGAAATAAAGAGAAAGAGAAAAATAAAAAGATAGGAAGACAAAGGGAGAGAGACAGAGAGTGAAAAATGAAAAAGAAATGTCAAGGGTAACAAACGATGATAAATTTACGAAGATATAGATAATGAGATATCAAGAGAAAGAGGAAGAGATTGAGTGAAAAAGAGAAAGAGGAAGAAAGAAATCAAAAGAGAAAAAAGTGAGAGAACGACAAAGAGTTAGAATGTAAAAGGATGTGCGGATGGTGCAATGAATAACGTCTCGGAATGAGAAATCGAAGAACTTTCGAATTCCAGTTGTGTTCATTAAATGCAAATAAACTTGGAAAAAGTACGAATCTATCTTTTACCCAAGTTATGGGTTAAATAGTAGAACATGTATCTGGGGAAATCATGGTTATTCTAAAAACTGTTAATGCAATAATGTCTCGAAAGAAAGAATTCTTCTTACAATTTAAAATACGTTTCAGCTTTAACTAAACCAGAAAGTGTTGATAAGCCGTAAAAAACAAACAAACCAATGAATATTTTATAAAATAACTGGAAAACTTAGAGTGAAAGAGAGCTATCGAAGAACGGAGGTCGATAGTAAATGGGTGCGTTTAAAATAGCCTCCATGTTCTTTCTTGCAAAAGGCAGGTTCTAAACACATCCGGCAACCTTCCATCGATTATTTCCTCAATTATGATTAGACACGTCTCTCGTAACGATCCCATCACACCAGAGCCGCCACTTCAAAGACGATCGTTATAATTCTCTCTATCATGTTGTGAAATGTCCTTACACTGACTTTCAACTTGTTTTTTGGTTTGGTTAATAAAGTATTTCAACTCAGTAGCTATGCTGATGACACAATCGTTTATTCTTGTCTTAATAGAATGCCTGATTGGTTCGATAAGGTCAAATTGGCAGCTGATCTAAAAAAAATGTTCTACTTTCTGTTGTTAACTGGGGCACGAAATAGCTTGTTAATTTTTGTTATGTTGGAACACACTTATTCTATAGTTAATAGACTCTCCCACCTATAATACATAGGAGTATTAAGAGTAACGAGTCAGTCAGCCGACCGGCTGAACGGTTGAACTCTCTGCCTTCGGGCGGGGAGGAACCCGAACGAGGCTACGCCGAGGGGCGGAGTCTCGTTCGGGGAGGTAAACCGGCCCTGAGCCCGTTTATACGGGTTCAATGGGCATATTTTTGGCCGAGCCCACGGGCTCGGAGATCCCACGGGCTCGGAGATCCCACGTTAAAACCGGCTTTGTGCCACATGACGCCCTCGTGGGACTGAATATCGTCAGTCAGTCGGTGTCGGACGACAGTTAGTCGAATACGAAAGTAGTCAGCGACCACAACAAGATTACTCTGCGTAATACCTATTATATCAAGTTCCTAACGTTTTGTACGTCGAACCTATTTTAGGACACTTAGTAAAAATACAAGCCTCCACTGCGAAATCACTCCACAGCATTTTAACGTCTTCAAAACGAAACTGATCTCTTTTAACTGTATGTGTGAACATTTTATATATTCCTTCAGTATGGCTGATAGCTAACCTTCAGGAGAGTGATTCATTGCGTTTTCTCAAATAAACGTTTTCAGCTGACAGGAAGTGGAAAGATTATATTGATTATGCTAAGTGAGTTTCCAAGGAAGGCTGGTTCCCTGTGTCGTGCGAGACAGTTTTTCTCACCTTAATCTATCTTACATATTTATAAGTCTACCATTCGTTGTATACTGCTGTCACGTCCGGTCTGGTGCTCCTGCTATGTATTTACAGATTCTTGATAAAGTATAAAGAATAATCTGCAATATTATTGGACCTGACCTGGTATCTCGTATTCAATCATTTTCCCGTCAACGTAATGTAGCTTTCTTGAGTCTTTTTTATAAATAAATGTGCAATCATTAGGCGTGCGTAAAGATAGCCATTTTCATGAACCGGTAAAGAAGGTCTATATCATTCTTTTTAAAACTTACTCATACATGTTTGTTTAAACGTTCCGACAATACATGCTACAGAAGATTGATATGATATGATAAAAGCATAAGCATTTAAATTTAAGATTAACATCACGTTCATGTGACATCTGAAACATCACAAATTCTTGATAATGGCTGAAGTTAGTTGAGAGGTTAAAATACTTCACAAAACAAAGATGAAGAGTCAGTAGTTTCTTCGTGAATTTACTTCTAAGATATTAATTTAAATTCACTCCTACTATACTAAATAAATTTTATTTTGGAAATTTGTAATCGAGAGTGGTTTTATTTTAGCAATATATTTTAAATAGTCCAGATACGAATTAATTTTATTTTAGGAAATCACGTAATATTATCTTATTTTGTTTTGGATGAGCTCGAAATGCGATTTGCAGGTCGGGAACACTAGAATCAAGCAGACGCGGAAGTTTAAACAGAGGACGGTAAGTGTGACACTGAGATCCGTGGACGTATTGAGATGGCCAAGGACATATTCTAAAAACTGGGCAGAGTATTGCGAGACAGGAGTATTTCTTTGGTAACAAAAAAAAAAAGAATACTGAGCTCTTACGTGACATCTGTCCTTCTTTACGGCAGCAAATATTGGACGATTTTCTCAAAGATGTGGAAGAGACTCAAGGCGACGGAGATGTGCTTCTACAGAACGATGCTAAGAATATCTTGGACCGAGCGTGCGAGCAACGATGGTGTCTTAGAGAGGATGAAAACAAGGAGGAGACTTATAAATAACATTAAGAAGAGCTGAGGTTTCTGGGACATATAATATGGAAGGAGGGCCTGGAGAATCTGATACTCACGGGTCGAATAGAGCGAAAGAGAAAAGGGAAAACAACGCGTGGCATATCTGGCGGGCAAGTGGATAACAGAACATGGTCTGGGGGAGGAGACAGAGGGAAGAAACTTGTTGAGAGCTGCAAGGAGTAGAGGGAAGTGGAGAGCCATGATCGCCTACGTCCTGAAAGGACATGGCACATAAAAAGAAAAGGTGTATCAATTTACAATGAATATACATACCAATGTGGTCCTCTGTTCATATTAACTTTAAATAAAAATAATGTTGATATTCGTGGTCTGAGGGGCTTATAGAGAACAGGGAAAAGAAATTGAAAAAAAAAAATAAAAAAAAGAAAAGAAAAAAGATTATTTTTGGTCGCATAAGTCTATTTTAAAACACCAACGAACTATCACAGAAGTAACTGACAAAAATAGAAGCGAATGAGAGAGAAAAAAATGGATTTCAGCTGAAGCAAATGTTGATTTATTAGTACCCGAGAGGCAACAACTGTAGTCGAAAAGAAATAAGACAAAAGCTGGTAAATCATGTCAAAGAATAGCAAAAATACGGTAATCACCCCTTTATGAAAGGTCTGATACATATAGTAAATATTCTCATGAACCTTCAGGTGGACAGATTTTCTGGAAAACACATATCTTCTTTGAGCGACGTATTCTTCGGTTCTTTGCAGAAAACTTAATTTGGTAAAGGATAAAAAAAAAAAATCCGAAATTGAAATCTGTTGATGGTTACAAGAATATCTTAGCCATGTTGAAAGGTCTACAGTTTGATTCTTATCATAATCTAATAGTAAGCGATTTTCCATTTCATGAAAATTCTTCCGATGTGCGAGGTAAAAAAATGTAACAATCGAATCGATATATCTTTAGGAACGTTCCAAACTTTATTGTAGTAGAAAGAAAGATTAGTTTGGACAAGCAAATTAACATATCGGTAGGTGAATAATAGTTTATAAATTATTATTATTATTATTATTATTATTATTATTATTATTATTATTATCTTTTGATTTCTGGCGTGTACACATTTTGTTCCGGGTCCCGCTCAGAGACCTAAGGTTAGGAATGGCATCATGACATTTTCCACTGAGCAATTAAAAAAAAACACAAACATATTTTACATAGATAAATCTCTTCATAATGTGTGGGCTGTACTCATGAGAACAATTTTTTTGTATTTCTTTAAGGCATGGACTTCCAGGAATCCCTTGAATTAGTCTACTGGAATTTTTTCCAATCAATCCGAGGGCTCCAAATACAACAGGGATTGTTGATGTTCCCATGTGCCACATTTTTGAGATTTCTATTTCAAGGTCCTTGTATTTTGACAGCTTTTTGAATATCTTCAACGATACATTGAAGTCTGCAGGGACTGCCATATGAATAAGGAGGAACTTTTTTTTGTTTGTGGTCTCTAATAACAATGTCTGGGCGGTTGGCTTTGATTGTTTTGTCAGTGTGTATTGTGTAGTTCTACAGAATTGTAACAGGTCTTATCTCTGTAACCGGGTCTGGGTGGTGTTCATACTATTTTCTTTCAGTTTCCTTCCCGTAGGAGTTGAAAATTTCCATTGCAGATATTGGCCCAATCTGTCATGGTGGGTTTTATATTCAGTGGGTGCCAATATCGTGCAACCTGATACAAGATGATCAATTGTTTCTGGATATTTATCACAGAAACTGCATTTTGGGCGAACACAACATTTTAGTATGTGTGCTTGATAATTCCTAGTTAACAAGCATTGATCCTGTACAGCAAGGATAAAACCTCCAGTTTCAGCTTTCAACAATGCACTACGTAGCAACTGATGAGTACGGGTTTTCCTACGTCATCTTGTTTGGTACGGGCAGAGTATTGGCCATTATCTTGCCATTGTTTCTGTATCTGGTCGGTACCATTTGTCTTTGCTCTCTTTTTTAAGTATTTTGCAGCTTCAGCCGGTGTATTGAGCTTTTCTTGTATTTCTGCGCCCGTTTGAAACTCCATTTTGAACATGTTGGCTTCTTTTATAACGGAGTAAAGACTCTTACTACTTTCATGTTCCTTGACGCATACCATGATCCAGTCTCCTGTAGTTTCCAAGTGTCTTTGGAGGCCAATTGTTGTAGTTTTGTAGGACATTTCTAGTTGAACTAATCTTCTGCCTCCTTCGGATCTGGGCACATAAAGACGATCAACATCAGCTTTGGGATGATGCATGCGGTAGGAAGTGAGAAGCTTTCTCGCTTAATTTCAGCTATGGTCCAGTTAAAGACATTAAAGAGGTATTGCACTACAGGGACAGCCAAGGTGTTTATGGCTGATATTCTGTTTTTTTTTTAAATTTCGCTCGGTATTTATTACCAGACGTACACGCCTGTACTACTCCTTTCTTACATTCTCATTCATTTGGGGGTGTTATATGCCATCTCCTTCCCTAATTCCTAGGTACTTATAGGATTCATCATGTTCCAGTTCCCTAATCTTTGTGACAAAATCTAAATCTATTAAGGGTGTTTCTATAATTCTACCTTTATTGAATGTTACTTTTGCACATTTATCTAATCCGGAGTCTATACCTATGTTGTCACTGAAGTATTTTGCAATATTAAGGAGGCCATTAAACTCTTTGTCGAATTTGAATTTGAGATCACCCATGTAAAGTAGGTGATGAAATATTTTCTTATTTAGTTAGTAACCATAGCTACTGTTGTTCAAAAATGCACGCTTTCTTACACCGTCCCTTTTTCCTTCTATATGTCTTGTCAGTGTCATATTCTTCAAGCGCTTCTTCAAATTTTAGCTCTCTCTCTTTTTGATTGTGTCTATTCATTTTGTTCCCATTTTACTTCAGAAGTCTTCGTTGCCTACGCAGTCCGTTTATGCTAGTCTCAGCATCCTTCTAGGTAGACAGGTTCTGACTCTTTAGGTATTCTAATTTTGATCTACTTAGTGTATTGCGCACTTTTACGTATCAACTTAGATAAATCTATCACTATTTTTTTTCTTTTGGCTAGACATTGCGGTGTTGGTTGATTATTTTCAAGCAGTACGGATGTTTTTAGTCTTTTCTCTTTTTATTGAATTTTTTCCACCAAATACCAGTTTGTGTAATATATTTTTTATTGAAAATTTCATTATTTTTAGGGGTGGGGATAATAATGATTTACTGGAACAAGTTCTAATAATTAACACCTAGCAGGAGGGGAGAATATGTGGATACATGGCACGTGTGCCGGGAAGAAGACTTAGTTTCATAACTTTCTCAACAAAGAAAGGTAAAAGGTGGTAATAGAAACTGAAAGAAAGGAAAGAAGAAAAGTTTGACGAAGGAAATAGAGACAGAAAGAAAAGTAAGATGGCAAAGCAGAATATATAATTAGAAACGTAAAGGATGTTTTGATTGATCGATTTATTTTAACAGCTTATCGACATCGTTCGGGTTATTTAAAGCCAGAAAATATTTTTTTAAGTTGTAACAAATCTTTAGTGATAATAATGCTTTTCAATGATCCAAGTTCTACTAACCCGTAGCTGGGGAGGAAGAAGTGTATTCGCCCAAGTGAATATAACGATGCCAAATGCAATTCGAACTCGCCTTTCCGAGTTCATATTCCGAGCCGTTTTCCATTGCACCTTCTACACATTCAAACTTTAAGCCCTTAGTAATCCTTGGTCCCCCATCTAGGTACTAGCCAAGCTTGGCGTTGCTTAACATTGGTAATCGTTTCAACATGATACGATCGTAAGACTGGAAATTGACTAAAAAATCTTGTCTCTACATTTGAACATTCATTCGCTACTTTTACTCATTTCACATTTTTCTTAAGGTCACCTATATATATATATATGTGTGTGTGTGTGTATGTGTATGTGTGTGTGTCGGTGTGTGTGTGTGTGTGTGTGTGTGAGTGTTTGTCGGTGTGTGTGTGCCGGTGTGTGTGTCGGTGTGTGTGAGTGTGTGTGTGTGTGTGTGTGTGTGTGTGTGTGTGTGTGTGAGTGTGTGTGTGAGTATGTGTGTGAGTGTTTGTGTGTGTTGGTGTGTGTGAGTGTGTGCCAGTGTGTGTGCCGTGTGTGTGTCGGTGTGTGTGTGGTGTGTGTGTGTGAGTGTGTGTGTGTGTGTGTGTGTGTCGGTGTGTGCGTGAGTGAGTGAGTTTGTGTGTGTGCCGGTGTGTGTGTGTCGGTGTGTGTGTATCTGTGTCTGTGTGTGTGAGTGAGTGAGTGAGTGAGTGTGTTTGAGTGTGTGTGGGTGGTGGTGTGGTGTGTGTATGTCTGTGTGTGTGTGAGTGAGTGTGTGTGTATGTCTGCGTGCATGTCTGTGTGTGTCTGTCTGTGTGTGTTAGTGAGGGTGATTGTGTGTACAAATGTTTCTCGCAGTTAAAACTTTGTTTATAATCCCGTCTCCCTGTCTTCCTTTTATAAACATGTTATCCGCCTTTGGCAATCATCACTAAACATATATTCTGGTTGAATAAATAGATATGAAATTAAGAAAGTTGATAGTTTTTCTTCATATTATTGTATCCTACGGCAGGATGGATTGTACGGTGTGATTTTTTTTTAATCTTTCCACTGGAAGGATTCTTTGCGATGTACAAAACCCGGGGAGAGTCTACAAATAAATAACATGGAATAATGTTGGTACAGTACACCTAAAAATAATTTTAATATTTACTCATGCACCATTTAAAGATATTTTATTCAAACTAGCAATCGATGCTACAGGCTGAACCAAAAATAGGCTTACAGATGTTTCATTATTTTTTTCACGTTTTTTATCTACCTTCGCCGAACTGTTTTTTCAGCAAAATGGAGAACGTCCACATTATGCTTCCGGAGTAAGGAATTACCTTAACCAAACCTTTCTACAGGAAGAGTATCGAATAGCCACCACGTTCACCTGTCCTAATATCAATGGATTTCTTTCTTTTTTGTGGGTGGAGTAAAAACAAAGACTATGAACGAAATCCGCACACAGTGGACGAATTAAAAAAAGTACATTTTAAAAGTATGTTTCTGATATGAGCTATTATAATTATTTAAACTATTTACATTGTTCAGACTGTTGTTTTTATCATTGTTGCCATATTCGTAAATATATTATTGTACATATATTATTATTGTACGTCACCAGTAAAGATACACATACATGAAGACGGTCACACTCATCTGTCTCATCTCTCTCTCTCATACTATATATATATATATATATATATATATATATATATATATATATATATATATATATATATATATATATATATATATATATGGGGGTAATGGATAGCGGCTTGGTTTGAGGAATCGGAGAACAGAGTTCGAATTCCAGTCGAATCCATTACATTCACTTACATGCTAATACCCTTCGGAAAGGTGTGAATCCTCTTCTTCTCCCTCCAGCTATGGGCAAATAGCAGGACAGACTGGGTTCTATAGCCACGGATGGCAACTGGTCTAGGAGAAGGACAACTCTGAATTCAAAACCTGCGGAGGGTCGTTTGGGGATCTTGTGGCACTTAGTGCACCAGGTCTCTTAATTCAGCCCTTCAAAATGTGTGAATGGTCCTGCACAAAACCTTCACCACTATAATCAAATCTCATGTGCTGTTGTCGGGCTGTCAGTTTCCCTAGGAACTGATCTGTTTGACCTCCATACGTCGAATTCGACGGAGGAGTATATATATATATATATATATATATATATATATATATATATATATATATATATATATATATACAGAGAGAGTGTGTTCACTGTATCACAACTCATCAGTGTGACTAGACATCCAATCGCTTCAAGCCAGGACTGAAAATTTGGCATCAGTCGGAGATTTTAACCCCTAGACTATCGACGAATTTTTGCGTATTTAATTTTTATAGGCACGCTAGTGACCTAGAGAACTCAATCTGGCTCGAGATTCATGCATTATCAGCAGTAATAGTCAATGTTTACAAATTCGCTCTCTCGATATATATTTAGTTGCGTTGATGTGAGTTTGTCATTCTGGGTTTCACGCCCTTTGCGATCGTCAGGTAAACTGATTAATTTTGAAAATTTGGATCTGTAGACGGATAGCAGGCGTGCATACGCGTGTGCATAGGTGTATGTGTGTGTGAGAAAGCATTATTCCGCGAACGAAATAGACGAACGATCTATAAGTTGACATAAACTCCCCAGTCCGCCATTTGTGAAGAATATTCACTACACAATTCCAACACCGAATACAGCGGCCAATTGCGTGCGTATACACGGTGCATGGATGCGTATATGCGCCCATGTCCACACTGTTCACATATGTATATGTTTGTGTAAGCTGCAATGCGCGGACGTGCGTATTTGTGTGTCTACGTGCGTATGAGTGGGCGTCACGAGGAGAAGAATTTTACCTCCCACTACCATCAAACATCAATATACACAGCCATAAATAGATACAAAATTTCAAAATTAATCAGTTTGTCTGATGATTGCAAAGGGTGTGAAACCCGCGGTCACAAACTCAATGCAACGTTTTAGCGCTTTCCAATATGTACAGCGCATATATTATATATAAATAAAGTAAATAAAAATTACCTATGTATTGCCTTCTCTCTTCTTAATTCTTTTTTAGTTCTTTAATTGTTGTATTGTTATCATATTTTCTCACACTCAACATTTCCTTGTGTCTTTTTTATAATTGATCAAAATGCTGAACTCAAAGAGGATTTACAGCATTTTGTTTTACTTTTTCGACCGTAATTTCCACGATGTCTCCACTTCATTCTGTAATTTAGTTTTGTACTACCTTGAAATTTTAGATAGACACACAGACACACAAGCATACTGATATATATATATATATATATATATATATATATATATATATATATATATATATATAGATAGATAGATAGATAGATAGATAGATTAACCTAGAGCAAGACAAACCTACCAAGGTTTTACCTAAGCAGATCGTCGCACTTTATTTAATTATTTTGCTTACTCGTATCGTTTTTTTTTTCTTTGGACTTGCATGCTAGACGATTACTTTCGGCTAACGTACATATTCTTGGCTCTTTCTTTTTTATACCTTTTTTTCCCTTTGGTATTGGTTTGATTATTTGCAAATCAAGACACAGAAGGTTTTCCGAACGAGTATAATTTCTTATACTTATAAGATTACTACTACTATATATATATATATATATATATATATATATATATATATATATATATATATATATATATATGAATAAAATAAAGCAGTTCCTAAGAGAGTCTGCCAAACAGAAACACCGGAGAAAAGAGACCTCTGTGCCATATAAAATGGCAGAGAATATATTTTAATTAAATATCTAGTTAGCAGTGGCCGACCACGACTAAAAGTTTCATACCTTAACACGAAATTATCAATCATCAGGCCATTATATATATATATATATATATATATATATATATATATATATATATGTGTGTGTGTGTGTGTGTGTGTGTGTGTGTGTGTGTATATATATATATATATATATATATGCTCAGACACGTCTGAAAAAAAAAAGTAATTTAAAGATTAAAATTTTCAACGTTCCAACATCTTCAGCGTTTGCTGCCAAGGCACAATTATAACCGTCGATAATGTTTCTAAGTGTTCCCCTCCCCTTCCTACACATATGTAATTCCATCAGAAAAAATATTTTAGTCTGATAAAGTCCTTCTAGGTGACGAAACGCTTGGCACTGAATTATTCAAACTCTGTCATTCATTTCCCTAACATTATTCTATATTCCATATTCTCCCAAACATACATACATACATACATATATATATATATATATATATATATATATATATATATATATATATATATGTGTGTGTGTGTGTGTGTGTGTGTGTGTGTTTGTTGTTTTGGTGAGAAATTCGAAACTGTCCGAAATATCGATTACTTTGAACATCTGTTATTACTATTTGAATCAACTACGCATAGTGACTATCGAGAGAACGAATGTAATTCAACAAATAGGTTGTCTAGTGAGTTTAGTTGTTCTCACTGGAGAATGCCTTAGCAGAAATCTGCATCTGCCTTACACTCCTGGACAAAAAAAAAGAAAAAAAAAAAACGAGACAAGCAATTCGATCGTATATTGTGCAATTACTCTTTTGCTTTATTGAACAGAGACAGAATTATTATCACAACGTTTCAACTATTGTGCCCTCTAGCCTTCTTCAGGTATTTATCGATTCTGGTAACCTACGGGAATTTTCCAACTGAATCCTTTACATTATTCTAATTCCGCTATGTTCAGGGATATCTCGTTTAGTTTTTTTCTTTTGTGCTTCGTAGTTATTTCAAATGAGTCTAAATCTGTATACCCGACCCAGTATTTGAACAATCAAGAGTGTGAGACTCACCTTTGCAAGGAGGTTTCCAACTAGCGTCCAGTTGGCTGACAAAAATAAACAGGGTTGTAATTTAATATATGTCCCTCTCTTCAATAAATTACAGTGTGGATATTGTACTGAGTAAGAGCTCTAAACGTCAACGTTCTCAATAAATTACTTTTACGTTGGTACGGAACAAAGGAATCCCAACGTGTATATAAACCTGAAAAGGTTGCCTTCCTAAAAACTGAAGTCGAAAAGCCATCACTGTTCTTATGGACGAAAATATCCAAAAGGACAAACAACAATTCGACTCCTTTTCAACGGTGAACTTTACGGACGGGTGAACAGAATTTAGTAAGGTAAGAAAAGAGTCATCTTCATCATCATTATTAAAGAGGTAAAAAGTATCATTGACATAGCGATGATACATTGGAGGCCGATTAATACGACAAAATAATAGGGTCTCGTGAAAACCAACAAAAATTATAGCAAGCAAGACAAATCATCAAATCGTCGATTATATATATATATATATATATATATATATATATATATATTTCAAACGTATTTCTAAATATAAAGATTCTTTATGATTTTTATATTATTAATTTCTTTCATGCGACTGCAACAGTATATAGTCGGGTTAGTTACGCACCATCTGTGAAAAAAGCGAACCATGACGCAATTAATTCCATCAGAAATTTGGAAACGTCATGCTGTACTGCTTGGAATTCGCGCCGTAAGATCAAATACGAACATTTTAGATTGTTTGGATGTCAGTTTGAGGTGAGTTCAGAGGATTCGGAAAATCTAATGGTGATTACGAGGGTGTCTGGAGTGATCACCAGTAATAGAGATATTATGCCTCCATTCATCTTCCTACAAGGCCTCAGCTCAGGCTCATCACGGAGGCCTACATCAAAAGCTTTGAGATGGTAGTGCTGACTTGGGACAATAGGGGGACTGCTGTGAAAAACTACGTCTGCCAACAGGACTCTGTATCATGTCATACAAGCAGAGGAACACAGTCATGGCTGTCAGACGATTTCTGCGACCACATCACTTAAATTCTTCAGAATGCAACGTCCTTGTTTATTATGAGTGGGGAGGCGATGAGCGAAAGAGCAAAAAAAAAAACAAAAACTCCTTCTAACACCAAAGCATTCACCAACTTAAACAAAGATACCGTCGAGAAGAGGTGCAGGAGATTCCGAAGTCGTTTCATGCCGCGGTTGAAGCCAATGGAAATTTAATGGAATACATGTACTCTTTAATATTTTAGGATATTGCTGTGTAATATTGGTAAATATATCTTAAAATGAGCTGTCATAGGTATTTTCATTTTACGCAATTTAGAAAAAATTTATCCATCGCACCATATATATATATATATATATATATATATATATATATATATATATGTGTGTGTGTGTGTGTGTGTTAAATTTTACATGTACGTGTACCTATGTTTTGAGTGTGCGGCTAAAGATTCAATAGATTTCCAGATTTTCAGGCACACGAAATATGTATTATGAGGATTATCCATTTGCTTGCCCAGACATGCACACCAGCATGAGCGTATACCCTTGCTAATATCTACGCGTTTGATTTACCGATCCCAAGCACCCTCATGCAGAAGTTAATAATGAGTATGCCAAAGCGTATTTTCGAAGTAATTCGCAAAATATGATATACTAAGAATTAAATTGTCGTTGTGACTTGTTTGTTCTGTATTTGCTATTTTTATTTACATGGTCATATCTTTATGACAAAAAAAAAAAACAAAACAAAAAAACAAAAAAAAAACAGTTGAGATATTTCTGACTGGGTTTGGCGCCATACATAATATCTTTGTGAAAGTCTCGATTTGACGAGGCCATTTGAGATGATGACTCGAGTTTTCAGTTTAATGTTCTAGTTTTGTATCAGTTGCGCTGTGAGCTCAACTACCTCTAGCGCAGAATATTCTATGTTCAGTTTTCGTGTTTTCTATAATAAATTTGTTATAGCTGATCAATATGCCGAGGTTTTAATCCGTTAGGCTATTGTGCAAACCCAGACTTAATAGGAAAGCAATAACTGAACAGCAGTAAAATGAATATAATGCATACAATCCATCGCCAAAAAAGCAGGAAAAATATTCGGTTCCATGTACAGCTCTAGTAATTACCTGATACCTATTATCAACGTTTACAAGAATCTGATCAGACTAAAAATAAAGTAACGCTGTCAGGATTGAGCAGGAGCTGTCCAGTCCTCAATTTCCAGTCTCGTTAGAGTCCAAAACTTTCTCCGTGTCCTTGTGGGTGAAAAACTATTTTCCACTATGCAACCTCTCTCTCACAGACGAGATGTCGCATGTCGAGATTTCACTGAACGTTACGTAATTTGAATTTTAAAGAATATATATCGTTGTCGCAATATCACAGGGCCTCTTTATAGTTTATTTGTTTTTTAGTTGCTATTTTTATTTACATGATCAACCAAAAAATAGTTGAGATATTTCTTACTATTGTCCACTCTGCAACTTCTCTCTCACAGAGACGAGATCTCGCATGCTTTTCACTTCTTAATGGCTATTACCATGGAAAGTGCTCTGACGAACTACATTCCTTAGTTTCACCAGTCCTAACTTTCATGGTTAGGACCCGCCATGCTACGCACATTGTAGAGAAGCACCTTCAATCCTCCCGTATTACATTGGTGAGAAGTTCCCCTGGAACAACTTCTATCCTGCGAATCACTGCTCTGTGGAACCGATTCCCAAGAGGATATTTCCCCAATGACTACATTCTTAACCTGTTTAAATATCTTCCCACACATCTGCATAAACAGTACCACTTACTCTGTAACCCTCTACCCTGAGTAGCTCCAGGGCCTTGTAAAAAAATGTAAAAAAAAAACAAACAGCAAAGTGAAATACATGATAGGCTATTATACTTATGACTGTCAAACCGTCAAAGGAAACCTGGTACAAGATTCATCTAAGGTTACACAAGATGGGGGTGAAAATTCATTATTCACCTGTTCTCAATGGTGACCCTAGAGGTGAACGACTGTAGGCCTGACGACATTTATATACGCTTGTGCGTAAAATTGTTGGTTAGATGGTTAGATAAACAACAGCACAAATCGTGAGTGGGGGCGGTTTCACACGTATCATATGTTTCACGAATCGGACGAGGAGCTTAGGCAATCGCCGAGAGCAAAGGGCGAAGTTAAGTTTTGAACTGAAGGAAAAGAATGATTTCGCTCTCATATCCTTCTTTTGTTTGCATACCCACCTCATTACAACAGGTTCAACTTCAGATAGTGTAACTAACGAGAAATCGCCATCCTTATCTTAGAAATCCAAAATGAAACCATCTTGTGGGTCTTGCCTCAGTCCCCGTCACTGATTTTAAGTCGATGCATCTTTAAACCTTCTCTTTTAAATTTATCCTGACTTAAAATTAACCCTTTGAGCGCTGACCACCGTGACAGCGAAAATGACGTAATGCCCAGCCACCGATTGAACGGTGGTAGAGAAGAAATGTCGTAATTCCCAGCTACCGGTTGAACGGTGGTAGAGAAAAATGCCGAAAACCCCAGCTACCGGTTGAACGGCGGTAGAGAAAAAATGTCGTAATCCCCAGCTACCGGTTGAACGGTGATAGAGAAAAAATGCCGTAATTCCCAGCTACCGGTTGAACGGTGATAGAGAAAAAATGCCGAAAACCCCAGCTACCGGTTGAACGGTGATAGAGAAAAAATGTCGTAATCCCCAGCTACCGGTTGAACGGTGATAGAGAAAAAATGCCGTAATGCCCAGCCACCGATTGAACGGTGATAGAGAAAAAATGCCGAAATCCCCAGCTACCGGTTGAACGGTTGTAGAGAAAAATGTTGTAATACCCAGACTCCGGTTGAACGGTGGTAGAAAAATCCGTAATACCCAGCTACCGGTTGAACGGTGGTAGAGAAAAATGTCGTAATGCCCAGTCACCAGTTGAACGGTGGGGAAACACTTGTAAGTATTGTTATATCTACCGTGAAAAATTTCATACCAATTATTTGCAAATTTTGTTCAGGAGCTCAGGCAGAAAGGTTGAAATTGGTCAGGAACGCAGGGCTAAGTTTCCTGTTATAAATTTATACAAGGGATATAACTCTTTACAGGACAAGAGTAATGTTTGCCTGTTTCTGTGACTTTAGAGCAAACAAGACGGCATTTATAATACAAATAACAACTTTGCTAAAATTCTGACCAATATAAAAAGATACTAATCTTTTATCTCTGTATATTGTCACGCTACGCCCAAACTCATTTTATGTAAGATTTTCTTAAAGTAACTCTTTTTCTCATTTGAATAACTCCTCATTTCAGAACCTGAAACCATTTCACCTGTTTTTCACCACTGCTCTCCCTGCTTTCATATTAGACTTTTACCGAACATAAATATCAGTTTAAACTCTAAATAAGAAATAATAATGCTGGCACGTTCATCATTTGCATGGTTTAAGAGAGATTTAAAGTGGATTTCAAAAACAAAATGCAACTTAAATTCTAACCCACATGAATAAAAAAATATCTATCATCTCAAAGTAGTCACACTGTAACTTAATATAATATAGATAATATATAATATATATCCAAATAAAGGGCACATTAATAATCCACAGTACTTTAACATTTTTTAAAACTGCTCGATACAAAATAGAGTATAATATTAAAATATTTATATTTAAAAATATTCTTCATTCCGACACGTAAATTTCTATGTTTCGGAACCTTAAATTTGTTCCATTATCAAGCGATATCCAGTAACCGTTGAAGAAAATGATTTACTTTTTTACTTTTTAAACCGCAATGGTATTATATTGAAGATTTTAAGTAGGAGAGGGGAACAAGATTTCAAAATTTTATGGGTGTGTACGTATTTGACGAATGAAAAGACTAAGTCTCCTGAGCTCCATACCACAAACAGTAGATCCGGGAACACTTATGGCAACTTTTGATATTAGTAGCCTATATAGCAACATACCTCAGGACTTAGGTAAAAAATCACTATCATTCTAGATTGAAAAAACACCCAGAAATATTACAGCCCAGATTCACTAAAGAATTCATTATCGATCGTATAGACCTAATTCTAAACAATAACACTTTTGAATTTGACAACAAAAACTATATGCAAACCCTTGGTACCACAATGGGAACAAAAATGGTACCAATATATACCACCCTAACATTAGCTTACCTAGAGGAAAACCTCTATAAAAGGACAGAACAAATATATGGAAAAAATATAAAAACCCAATTTACTAAAGCTTGGAAACTATACTTAGATTATTGCTTCACTTTTTGGAAATCCTCATGGGGTAATATTAACCAATTCCGCACTCTACTTCAGAACTTACACCCTCAAATCAAATTTACCCAAGAATATAATTTCAACGAATTACCATTTTTAGATATACTCATTAGAAATAAAAACAACCACATGATTACAGATATCTATCACAAACCTACAGACACCAAACAATATCCTCATTTCAAGAGCCATCACCTAAAAAGCTGCTTGAAATCCATCCTCTATTCTATAGCACGTAGGGTTTGTACTATAGTGACTGACAAACACCTCCGAAAAACCCGCCTAGAACTACATAAAACTCAAAAAAACGAGACTGCCCCACAACACTAATAAAGAAAGGTTTTGAACTCGCAATTCCTTTAAACCAACTACTAAATCCAAAGAAAGGTAACGTTGAACAAACTAGCATATGTCTCAAAGTGCAACAAGAACAATCCAGAACTTAGAAAAAATCTAAACTTCCTTAGCAAGAATGACAATATGAAAAATATACTAAAAACAACCAAAATAATTAAAAGCAGACGCCAATCTGAAACACATATTGACCTCACCCAAATTTAACCAACACACAATAGAGGGAGTCACAAAATACAACAAAAAAGATGTGAGGTTTGTGACATCATTATAGAAGGAAACTCCTACACTTTTGAAAACCACAAAACGACATTCATAATAGATAAAAATTAAAACTGCAACTCAAAAAGTGATTTATGCACTCAAATGCACAAAATGCAAGAAATCATATATAGGTATCAGCCAACAACTAAACAACAGGATCTCCCTACACAAACACAACAGAAAATTCTTTATATCACAACACATCTATCACAACACATCTATAAATGTAACCAGGGTGAATTATGCCAATGTATCAGACAATTATTCTTACTTAAAATACAAGAAAAACACTTCATAAACAAATTTAAACCAGCACTAAATAGATCATAACCTCATAGGCAAAAACACACAAGATGCACATATAATGGCTAAAAACAGTGGTCAAACCACTTGCATCCATGCACACACCATCACATATGTGTATATGTATGTCTATGCCTATATGCATGTATATGTTTGCGTGTGTATGTATGTGTGGATACTAATCCCTTATAATAAAACAGTATGTATGTATGGAAGGGGTATGCGCGTATACATCCACATACTAACATATATATAAACATATTAGCAAGAACACGACTGCTCACGGGCACACACGCGAAACCTACACAGCATAGGAAGTTCATGTATGTTTATGTATGTATGTGTGTGTATGTATACATGTATATGTGCATATATGTGTATTCTAATTCCTTATAATAAGACAGTATGTATGCATGTATGGAGAGGGAATAAATGTATATATACGCATGCTAACAAAAACAAAAAAAATGGAAATAAATCTAAGAACACACAGGGTTTCATTAAAAGATAAGCATACAGATATCTTTCCTCACCCTTTCTCGGACCAATCTTAATTGTTTTATTTCCCTTTACGAAGAAGACCTTTTTCAGTGCAAGTACAAGGAAGACATTTGTGTCACTAACTCACAAAAAAGACAATGTCTAACACCAAGAATGTTTAACATTGAAAAGCATAAAAAAAATCAATTCCTTTTAATCATATGTGGAAATGTCCACTCTTTGCCTGATGAAAATCGCGAGACCGGAAACACGCGTAGCAAATTATGGAAAATAAAGCATAATATATTTTTTTGGAAAAATCCACATTACAATCAAATTGCGGTTTCTCTCTTCTTTTTAATATATATATATATATATATATATATATATATATATATATATATATATATGCGCTTGACTGAAATATGACCATTGAAAATAGGGAATATAAGATATCTGGCAACAACAACAAAACCATATGTAATTTTCTGTTCCACTTGTGACTTGATAATAGCATTAGAACAACGGACACAAGAGTTGAAACTTACAGATATTCTTAGTCAACTGTTGACAAAAATATTTATTCAGTGAACGTTATTTGGTAAATCCTGTCTGGTGAGTCGATTCACCGACATATCTGCCATCTTGACATGAAGACAGACCGCCGAAACAATCAAAATCTGAAAAAAAATATTTCTCCGGATCTTCTACGTAAGATTGTTAGTTTTCTGTCGAACGAAAATGATATTTTAGTAGATTGATTATAAAGCTCATTGTAAATTTAAATTTCATCATGACAGTTCAACGCAGACACACAAGTATATCTATCTATCTATCTATCTATCTATCTATCTATCTATCCCAGGCTGTTCATATCTATCTATCTATCTAGCTAGCTAGCTAGCTAGCTATCTCAGTTCGTTTATATCTGCCTGTCTATCAATCTCACTGTGTTCATCTATCTATCTATCTATCTATCTATCTATCTATCTATCTATCTATCTATCTATCTATCTATCTGTTCATATCTATCTATCTATCTATCTATCTATCTATCTATCTATCTATCTCCTCACTACTTGTAGATTCCTTTGCTTATTGTACGGTCCCCACCCCTCATGGGTCTTTAGAACAGGAGTATAGGTTTATCCCTGTTTAGTATGGGCTTTCCGGTTCCTTATAAAATCTACTACAACTCGATACTTCAATGTCCGCCTAAAACTCTGAACTTTTATTTACTATTTATTTATATTTTACCTTAGTAGGAGTAGATATGCTTGCCTATGTCCTGTTCACACACCTCCCCGTTCTTTTGAATAGATGAAGACATTTTTTCCTTGGTTACTTTTTAGAATTGGTTTTCTGGTTCATTCTAAAGTTTTTTCATTTTCTATCACTTCTGGTATCCCCTTGCATTTTAGTGGCATTATCATCTCGCTCGTGGTTGTGCCTCTTACACCATAATCCTCTACGTCGAGTGGCTCTTGGACCTTGTACAGGGTGAACATCATTGTAAAAATAAAAACATCTATATGTCTATCGATCTATATCCGTCTGTTCTCCACTATCTCATTCTTTCTCTATATTTTTCTCTTAATCATTAATTTTAGTTGAAAGTTCACGATATATATATATATATATATATATATATATATATATATATATATATATATATTATTAAATATAATAACATTCATTGTCTGTTATATTTAACAATGTATGTTTAAATAATGATCTGCTGCCCCAATACATTAAACACACACACACACACACACACATATATATATATATATATATAAACAAATCCTAATAAGCCTAATATTAAATTAATACATAAGCCTAATAATTAAATCCTAATTGTTTTACCCCTAATCAAAATAGATTGAATTTTCTTTACCCTTAACAACTCAAAATATTACGATTGTCTGCCCTTATATATTAAGCAACTTTCTTAGAAAGTTATTCCTAACATCGCTTGACAATGGAACGAAACTTTGCATTTTAACTTTAATTTTTATAATTAAATTTACAATTTTAGTTTCAGTTTTGAAACATAGAAATTTCTGTGTCGCGATGGAATCATATTTTAAAAAAGAAAACAATTATAATACACATTATATATATATATATATATATATATATATATATATATATATATATATATTGCTTATCAATGTGTAAACATAAATATGCATGTTAAATTCAAGTTAAGCGTATATTCTCAAGCAGTATCTCTACGCATGTGTCTAGTGATCGAGCTTATAAGAGGAAGGCTGTGTATCCTCTTTTCTCCTAAAAAAACTTTGTGTCTTTCTGCCTTTTCTTAATACCTAGAATCTTTGGATGAGCATGTGAAACCCACCTACACTCAGTCACACTTCCCTACACACTATCAAACTTGTTTATGGAACCGAAAGAAAAAAAAAAGAAGTCTTTTCGCGAAATCTCATTTTCTTTATGTTCTGGCGTCTAAATTCCATAAAACATTCTTGAGTTTTTTCTGCTAAGCTAAATTCTTGAACGCAGATTTTCTCCAAGACGAGGAAATATAGAAAGATTTTTTTTTTCTTTCTTTTTGCTTCTCTTCTACTGAGTGGAAGTTAAAAACGCATGAGATAAAAGTGATCGAGTGTGCTGACACAGCGACATGTTCAGAAATCTTTCGTCATCTCGAGATTATGCGATCAAATTCCATTTGCCAATTGTATCTGCTCCTCTCTACGACGCTGACAAAAACTAATACAAGAAAGGTTGACATAACCCCTTCAAACATCTATGTCATCTCTACTGCAACGCCTATGGTTATTATGCTGACCATATTGAAGAGGAATCGCATCTATGGTAATTTTAATTACGGTGAAACGTTAAAGTACGATTTATAGAATTATGGTTATATGAGGGTAGGGTAATGCACCTCGACGTGGGTAATGTTTATCAAGCTTTTCTCTCTAGAACAATTACGACTGAGTTGTGAGTTCGATCCACATTGGGTGCTTCATACTTTTGGCCTTGTGCCATGCTATGCTTAGAAAATCGCCATATTGCCACGAAAAGTAGATTAGGCGTGTCGAATTCGAAATCCGACCGAGTTCTTTGCGTTCACTCTCGCACAAATACCCTACTTATTTGTTAATGAAAGCAGGGTGGAACAATGTGTAGCGGCTCGGTTTGAGTAGAGCCGGTTTCAAATTCCAGTCACGTCCCTTACATTCACTTATGTGACTTGGGAAATGGATGAATCCTTGCGGGTAAATACCCTTAGGAAAAATGATGATACCCAATCCCCCCTCCATCCTTGGGGAAATTATGAAACTATTTCATCGGTTAATGAAGGTACGGTGAAATAAAAGAGAGTCGCTCGAATTGAGAAATCGGAGACTCGGGTTCGAATTTCAGTTGAGTTCATTACATTCACTTACGTGCAAATACACTAGTTAAAGAGATGAATCCACCTTTTCTTCCCCCGGCAGATAGTAAATAGAACGACAGAATATAGCCTTGGATGGCAACCGGAGAAAGACAACTCTGAATTCAAAACCACCAAATATATATTAAATATTAGGGAAGTCCGGCCTCTGTAACCTTGGTTGTAAACCAGTCTATTAGAAGGATAACTCTAAAATAAAAATCGAATAACATACAAAGGAAAGGATCGTTTGTTTCATTAAATACCACTGACAGGATACTGCGATTAAGTTTTTTTTTGTTCAGTTTTTCTTGTGCTTTTAGAATTTTCTTCTTTTCTGGATATAAATTATGTAGAATTTGCCCGAATGTTCTCTATGTCCAAGCGTTTGCTGCTATACTTTTAGCCATTATCAAGGATTATTTTATTTTTTTACCTATAACTGAATGTATGGATTGTGGTATGTTTCAAAGAAAAGTTATAGGAATATTTTATTTTCCAAACACGGTCAGCACTTTGTAGCCGTGTTCATAGTTGATGTTATTGAGCGTCGGCTCTTTCAATTATTAATATTCCTTGCATTATTTTTAGCCTTATTTGCATGTGGGTGAGGCTATGATATTTGTATTATATTATACAAATATAATAGGCGCATTCACATTAAAATTAATTTAAAAATACTTAGATCGACGACTAATATAATAAAGAAATAACCAAATGCAGGATAGTTTTTGTAATTATATTCCGTGGAAACTAAATCCATTTTACGACGCTTAGAAAGGCTCATGATTAAAAATAATACACATTCGTTGCCTGTTATATTTAATGATATATGTTTGAATAATGATCCGCTTCCACTGGACACACACACACAAACACAAACACACGCACACTCACACACACACACACATATGTATATATAATCAAATGGATAAATATAGGTGAATGTACCAACGAGTGTTCCTATACAAATACATACATACATACATACATACATATATATATATATATATATATATATATATATATATATATATATAAATAAATTATTCACACAAAACTAATGCAAAGGTTGATGATTTAAATGGCAGAGACATCCATCATCGCAAACAATTCAAATAGTACACAAAACCTCCAGATCCGTTATGAATGAATTGATCCTTTTTTTATATAAATTTCTGCCGTATTAGTTGTTATTTTTACTACAAGCTTTCGTCTGTTCCTACAGACATCTTCAGGTATATAATAGATGTTGTTCTTGTTTTTTTCTCTTAGTAATAAGAGGACATCGAAAATATATGTGTTATTGTATCCGAAATGCTATTGAAAATGAGTTATTGGTTTTTTGAACAATACAATTTATTTATATATATATATATATATATATATATATATATATATATATATATATATATATATATATATATATATATATAAAAAAAGAAAGAACAGTAAGATATATAATCCTGTGTTCTTATTGATATTTCTATTTTTATTTTTACAAAACAGTGCTCAATGTAAATTTACAGAGCATAAATATTATAAATTAACTGATTTAAAATATGGTTTCTTGGCTACACAGGAATTAACATGTTTCAAAAACCGAAGCCAAAATTATATAATTAAATTAAAAGCATAAGTTCTGTTTCATCTACAAGCGAATTTTGGAATAACTTATTTTTAAATTTACTGTGTTTTAAACGCACATACATAATACATTTCATAATTTCTTGTTTCCAAGGATACAGAGAAATCCAATCATTTGGACAGGGGCGGTAGCGTGTCCATTTTTATTAACTATTATTGTATCAATTTTGAGTTACGTTCGAAAAAGAGATTAAGTCTAGGGATGATGGGGGTGCATTTTTCAACGAATTTTCACATCCGTTCAACACATGTCGTCTTTTTTTTTATCAACGACAAATAGTTTTTTTTCTGTTAAATTCGTACTTGTATACTTAAAGATTCTTTCTAAAAGGCGTGTTAGGGTTAGAATACGTTATATTGAACTACAATTAAAAATATTATTTATACTCTTAGTTACTAATAGACTACATTTCTTTTTAAATTAAATAAATGTAATAGGATTACAGAAATTATTTTTAAATTATTATTACATATCAAATATAAATATGTATATTACCAGCTCCCATTTTTTAAAAAGTTTTTTTAGTTTTTATTTTATTTTTAAATATTATTTAAGGAAAATTTTTGACAATGTCAGCAAAAAATAACTATTAGGTTGGTGCAAAAATAATGACGTAAGAATGTCGTTTTTGACGTAGAAAAGTACGTCAAAAACGACATTATTCGTCATTATTTTAACCAACCTAATATTTCATTTCTTTGATACAGTAAATTTTTATTTTTTTATAAACTTAGCAATATATAGTTTCTCATGCTGCGGGGGCTCGGGGAATTTTTGCACCTTGCCCGGGTGCACGCGCTCGGGCTCCCCACATTAAACTGACCTTGTGTCACAACCTGACTTCGTGGGGGTCAAGTAAATACCGTGTAAATTACTATAAGTAATTTGTACGTATTATTTATCATCTCTCAGTTGTGTCTCCGTCCTTGGACAGAGTGCACTCAGAGGCGACTTCGTCAAAAGACAGAGTCGCAACTAAAATTATACTGAAGAGGTGCCCAGCCCTGGGGAACAGCTGCCCGAGGCCGGGACTTCTCAATGCACTAGAGAGAAGGATCGGTGCACGCACCGAGGCCAGCGCAACCGACGGTTGCGTGGGCTCGGGGAATTTTTGTTCCTTGCCCGGGTGCCCGCGCTCGGGCTCCCCACATTAAACCGACCTTGTTTTTCAACCTGACCTCGTGGTGGTGGTGGGGGGGATCAAGTAAATACCGTGTAAATTATTATAATTTTTGTCCCTTGCCCGAGTGTACGCGCTCGGGGTCCCACTTTAAAAAGACTTTGTGTCACATCTCGTTCTGGTGGGGGAACGAGTAAACGCTGTGTAAATTACTATAAATTGTAGCTAGGAATTTTTAATCTAATAATTCGTGGGAGAATTGAGCTCCCATTTATTCATATAGATTCCACAATACAGGTTTTACTTAATTAGCTATTATGTTTCTCTAACTCTTCAAATGTTGAATGTATAACTATTTCCTTTTTCTCATCTTTACATTATATTAATTTTGCCTTATAAATTGTCCCCTGTTCTGGCACCCATAAACTAAAAACAACTGTACGGAAAATAAGGACCGGCGCACATCAAATCGTCTTTAAATTAAGTGGCAGCAGAAGAATTATCGTTGAACTTTTAAAAAGTAAGCTTAAAGATTAATTCAATACTTAAATGCAGTGATCTATTTTGAGTTCTTCTGTAGTTTATTGACCGTATCTACTCCTCTTTAGCTATTGTGATGATGGCTAAACTAAGAGTCCTCTACAGGTGCTAGCATAAATGCCGCTCGATAGGGCGGTATTTTAGCTAGTTTAAAATGTTATGTAGCTTAAAATTTTAAGCTAGCTGCAATTTTGGATACAATTGAAAAATAAGACTTACTCCTTTTGAACCATGAAAGCAACGATAATGGCTAGTATAATATATTAGTATATATTTTTAACCTCGCATAATCTATCAATCCAGAGCTCATCAAAAATTGTTCCCTGTGCCTAACTTTTCTAGTTCTTTTGAATGATCTATGAATCATTGAAATGGGACCATTGGGATCGGAGGAGTCGCTTGGACGCACACACACGCACAAACATACACACATACATTGTACTTTATATATAAGATATAGTGTATATAGTAATTGACGTCTACCAGCCTGGGTTTTTATTAGAGAAATTGACGTCATGCGGCTGGGTTTTTCAGATGAAATATACAGTAAAATGGTCATGATGACCAGGTGAAAGCATTGTTTTCATAGATATTCACATTCTGTTGTGGTTATAAGATATTGGTAGCGCTTGTTATTATAGATGAAATTTCAATTCGATTTGACGATTCTATCTATCAGTTGCTAACAGATATCATAATAACACATTAACGCGATCTAGATTTCCTGGTCTTTCAGGCTGCAGTGCAATATGCAGACATGCTCTAAAGATTGCACTGGAACGTGACACTGATATTTACTATACAGTGTTGAGACCTTTGACTAATATATGTAAATAAATATAAATGAATATATAATATCGTACATTGAGTGCTGGTGTTAATATAATACTGCTTGATGCAATTTAACAGAACTATAAAATATATATTAAGAATGTTTTCTCACTGCTAGCACGACTCAGTGTTTCAGGCACAGCGTAATCTTCAGGTACTGAGTTGAGGCTGACCCTTACGTAATTTATATCGGGTTATCGCAATGAAAAGGGGGGTCCATATTTTATACGGGGATTTTTCTTTCTTTTATTTTTTAATCTTTTATTTAAAATAAACGTACCTATATATATATATATATATATATATATATATATATATATATAAACAAATGTAAATGGATATAGATCCGACAGAATGAAGAAAAATTTGGAAAAAACAAAGAAAAATCCTTAAATGCAATTATGTTGTTTAAAATGAATGAAAAGGCCACTACAACTACATCAATGAAAGATACAATTTCAGTTGCCTCTGATAATATTTCGTTTGGTCGAATCTTTCTACCAAATAACCATTTGACCGAACGTATCTCTCATAATCTAAATACATTAAAAATTAGAACTACTATATTACCTACTAGGACTATCCGCAGTTTATTAAATAGCACCAGCAGACAACATATTTCATCCGATGCTTGCATCTATCAAATATCATGCAAAAACTGTGACCTAAAATATGTGGGTGAAACATGTAGGTCCGTAAAATCTCGTGTTTTCGAACATAAACGAGATATTCGCTTCGGAAATTTTAACAATGCTTTAGTTGTACACACAACTAAAGCAGATCATAATTTCGATTTCGACTCCGTGAAGGTATTAAAATATTTTCATAATAAAAATCTCAGGAGGATTTATGAAGCAGGTATAATATCCATCTCACGCAAGGTGAATACTAGACCTGGTTTCTTTAATATTTCCCCTTTTTTAGCGAGATTAATGCTCGACAAGCATACACATAAAAAATTTAGATCCTAATAGAATTCTTTTCATTTTCTTTTTCATTCAAAATAATCAAAAATCTTTAGGAATACGTTTTGAAAGCGTCGCCCATGTGACAACAACGTGACCATGCTAAACGGAAAGCTGATCATTTTAAAAATTTTCAGTTATCTGTTTTGGATAAGACTTGTTGTTTATGTCCATCGTCTTTGTCAAATTGAACTGAATTGTATTTTAATGAATATTGTCTTGAAAAAGGTTTATTAAACCGAAACGTCAGATGTCGACATTTCATTCATTTTAAACAACATAATTGCATTTAAGGATTTTGTTTGTTTTTTTCCAAATTTTTCTTCATATATATATATATATATATATATATATATATATATATATATATATATATATATATGTATATATACATTGAAGTCAACACTCGGAGGCGACAGGTTGTTTTATGCTGGACGCAATCGTCAGGCCGCCTGATGCAGCCGTATCCTCTCTCACGGATTTCAGCCACCAGGTCCTCATAAAGCAACTTTATATATATATATATATATATATATATATATATATATATTTGAGTAGGTTTCACTAGGTCTGTTCTACTTACCGTATTGAGCATTTTATTTAGTTATTTTGCATCGGTTTTTTTTTCTTTGGACTTTGGACTTGCAAGCTAGACGATTATTTTCGGCTAACGTACATGTTCTTGGTTCTTTCTTTTTTATATACCCTTTTTTCCCTTTGGTATTGGTTTGATTATTCGCAAATCAAGACACCGAAGGTTTTCCGAACGAGTATTCAGCCATTGTTATGTATATATACAATGTAAATATAAAAAATCATCATTGTGTATATTTATCACCCATTTATATTTGACATTAAACATTTCTTCTCTTGAATGTAGAGGGGAAATATTTTGGGGGTCCCTTGCCCGTCGTATGACGGACGTTCTGCTAGGTAACATTATATAAATACAGCTGTCCAAGAGGCTGGAATGCCTGGCTGTCTGGAGCATTCACAAATGATTTGCAACTCAATCCTCTCAGCCAAATAAAATAAAACTGAGTTTCATATAATTTGGTTTAATCTTGCGAATGCGTATGGATCAGTTCCTAATAAACTAATTCGAATGTCTCTCGAATTTTTCAGTTTCCCGGGTAACTTTGGGGAAATGATAATGAAATATTTCAGCGCAGCTTTTATGCAGTTCACTGTTGGTAACTGCACCACCAAGTAGCAAGCCCCCGAGGTCGGCATCCTGATGGGGTGTGTGATTTCACGACTTCTTTTCATTATGTCCATGGAACTCATATTATGGGGTGCAGAGAACACAGCAAATAGAGTGATGACTAATTAACAAATAGTCCTTCCTACTTCCAGAGCGTTCATTGATGACATCACCATTCTGGTTCTGTCTAAGGTTGGTGCCGATGAACTGCTGCAGTGCTACCATAAGCCCTTTACATGGGAAAGAATGAAAACTAAACCCAAGAAAAGCCGAAGCTTATCATTACTCAGAGGCTCTGTCAAGGAGATTCACTTCTGCATTAGGGGTGACATGATCCCGACAGTCAAAGAGAAGCTAGTGAAAAGCCTCGGACAGCTCTGTGAAATTCCAGTAAGTGATTAGCCTCAAGGTAAAAAGGTGCAGAAAGTGAACAGAACCCATCTCTCAGGAAAACTGAAGGCTTGAGGCTATCCAACATGATTTTCTGTCCCGGATTCTGTGGCTGTTGCAGGTGTATGATATTACGCTGTCTCGCATTCTGCAGATACAACAGTGTATCAAAAGTACCTGCGTAAATGGCTTGGAGTTCCCCCTGCTTCTCAACAGTTGGACTCTGTACCAATGCCGGAACTTCCTATCTCTTCATTAATGTAGAAATTGAAAGTCGGGAAAGTAACACATCACATGATGATGAGGGATTCAGCCGACGAGTTCGTCTGCAGGTTACAGCCAGATATCAAAACTGGTATCAAATGGTCGGCAGTCGAAGCCACCCAAGAATCCAGACTGCTAAGCAAGGAGTTTATAGGGATGGCCAAACCAATGGAGCTAGCCTTGGTAGCACAGCAACCAGTCTTTTTCTTTTTCTGAAAACAGGATCCAAAGGGAAAACGAGACATGGTGTTTGAAGAAATCAAGAATTTTGAGGAAGGACAGCGGACAGCTACTGTTATTTCTCAGTCCAAACATATTCTACAACTACACTGAGTGATATTGATCCGATGAATCTGTCATGGAATACCCTGATTGCAAT
>CAHIKZ030000529.1:1830000-1862500 GCA_903632075.3 Acanthosepion pharaonis | reverse complement strand
GCTGATCTGCTTGAAAATAATAAAAACGTCACTTCTACGTCGTTTGAAATTTGAGTTTGGTCTGAAATCAGTCAAACCGGCTCGTAGACCACGGCTAGATACAACGATGAAATCCAAGCATCTGTCATTTCCTAAGCAATATGAAACTTGGACAGCTGAATATTGGAGGAAATTTATGTTTTCATATTTATATACACTGCAACAATTCGCTATACGTAAATACTAAAAAAAAAAAACTTTTTGGTAAGAGATTTGATGAAAATTATAAAATTCGATCTATGACGCACACACGAAGCCGGGTGATTTGGTGCGCCATATGCAAATCTGGAATGGCTAGACTCTGATTATTGCATCCAAGAACAACGATGAATGGTGTAATTTATGTGAAACTACTGCAGAAGAACTGCTTATAGACATTCATATTGATACACGATGGTACTCAATGACTCTGGTCAAAAGTCGTTCAGAACATTTTGAACAGGATCAACTGGACAAATATGAGGTGGCCGGGAAAGAACCTAAATCTGAAACCAATGGAACCATTTATGGGAAATTGTACAGAAGTACTGAGAGAGCCTATTAACGAAGTCTGGACAAAAAAAAAATCGAGGTCGACTTCTGTAAAAGTTTGATTATCTGCATGCCCCGCCGTATCCAAACAGTACTCAAAAGCTGTTGTGGTACGATCCACCTAATTTACATAGTGGAGTACCGACCATATAAATATGGGTTGGTACCGGGAAGACGAGGGAAGAAGTAAGAAGAGATCCAATCGAGAAACTCTGCCCGACTGCGATTAAGTCAACCCATTCTACAGGAACAGTCTTCCCAAGAATATACCAAAACTAACTGTAAATATTGTGTACCTTTTTCCTTGTTTCAATACATTTTGTTTACGTACATTTTGTGTTGTATTATTATTATTCCATGCTTATCCAAGCTTCAACAAAAGCAAAGGAAGCCATAAAAATACTGACGGCTGCACTTTTTAGTTTAGAAATGAATACAGAACATTGTCAGGTACAAATTTGTGAGTAAAATTGAGTTAATTAATCAATCTCACATAAATTACTTGCGTTGTTTTTAACTTTAAGATAGTAAACTACAAGATGGTCTTAAACTGTTGTTAATCACTATATATATATATATATATATATATATATATATGGATGAAGAAATATAGTCTTAAGATATGCTATATTTATGGGATAAAGTGCTCAATATCAGAGATAGAGTGTGTGTAAATATAAAAGTGAACATAGAAGTCAACACTTAGTGGCAACAGTCTGTTTCATGCTAGATGCAATCGTCAGGCCACGAGTGCTGTTATTTTTCTCGGCTATTTATATATACGGGTCAGTGGTGCATTGTGGGTAGTCTATTTTGGCGGTTATTTTACCGGAAGTCGTTTATTTATTTGGCCTATATTATTTTGCTTGTTTTTATTTTTTTACTTTTTTATTTCTTATCTTATATATTTATTTATTTATTTTTATTTTAATCGATGTTTTATTAACGTAGCAAATATTTGTTTATATCGCTTATTTAATAATTTTGTTTTTGTTTGGGAAGATAATTAAAGCTATTTATTCAATTTTGGGGTTGATGTTGTAGTTTATTCTTACTATTATTTTGTCGAGAACAGTTTTTAATTTGTTTATTACTTCATGTATTTATTAAGATTGATTATCTTTGTTTTTTCTAACGCTTACTTTATCGGGATCAGTTTGTTAGTTTATTTATTTATTTGGATGAATTTAGATCAATTTATTTTACTTGTTATTATTTATTTGTTATACTGTATATTATCTCTTTTCGATTTTTAAGTAACGTATAAACAATGTTTATATATATATATATATATATATATATATATATATATATATATATATATATATATAATTGACAATACAAGTATACTCCACCATGAAAATAAAACAAAAACTTCAAATCCCTGACGCCTCTGCATAAGAAAAATGGGACCTAAATTAAATAGGGTTAGTTATGAGAATAGCAACAATGTTTAAAATGCCTATAATACCAAATACTTTCAAATACTTAAATAGTACTAAAAATACAATTGTATAAATGAAAGTTACCTCCTTTAGATAAAAACAAAAGATACATCATAACTCTAACAGATAATTTTTAAATTAATTATAACGGAGCCCGTTCATGCGCATTTAGAAAAAGAAAATTCACAACTAACAATTACGTTAATTTTTTGTCTTAGTAATTCATCCCTGAATATGCTCACTTCTGAGAATAGAAGTACTTGGAAAAATTAGAAAATCAATCAAAGAATTGGAGGGGTTTAAAATTAAAATAAATATACAATATATCCTCAGATTATTCAACCAAACATGCTTGAATGAAGATATGCTGCCTAAATACACACACACAAAGGCACATCTATCTATCTATCTATCTATCTATCTAAGTTTTTATGGTACAAAATTTAACGACAGCAAGGAAAAAGCAAAATTTATATGGCATTTTTAAAAAAGAACAACCGGTTTCGTCCCAGCCTTATCAGGTTTATTTTCTGGAATATAAAAAATATATAAGCGTCTAAATTAAATTAATATAACGAATGGAAGCGAAAAAATATGAATTTCAAGAAAACTAGAGTCCAATGGCATTCAGACCCAGTAATCCCACCCTCTGTTTACCTCAAGGTTCTAGAATCCTTGTATATCAGATCCCGTGGGCCTTACCTTTCAAATTTTGCTTTTACCTATATATATATATATATATATATATATATATATATATATAAATAAATATAAAAGTGTATATAAATATAAATAAATATATTATATGTATATTATTTATATATTATATACGGTACTTATTAGAAAGCGCTCAATATCAGAGATAGAGCTAACATATTTGGTTGGATAGATGTGAGTTTGTGACCCTGGGTTTCAACGCTTTGGCGATCGTCAGAAAAAACCCACGGTCGCTAAACTCACATCTATCCAACCAAATAGAACATGTCTATATATATATGTATATAGAACATGTGTAAATTAGTCAAATATTAGTCAAATTATATATATATATTTCGTTGAATAATTTAGACATGTTCTGTCTACTTATATTCAGTTGGATCCTTTCATATTCACGTATAAGCTTATTGATGTCGTTATTGAAGAGCGAGAGAAAATCGCCGTGTTGATTCATATTTCTTTTTTCCGAGTACTTTCGACATAGCAAAGCGTCATTACCAGTCTGTTTATTGCAAGACAAATATTGTAGTGTTGATTATTTTCGAAGACAAAATTGTTGCGTTCATCTGAAAGTTAAATGTCTTACATGTGGAGGGAAGAACGCCGAGTCAGTGAGTGATTGCTTGACACTGCTTCAGGGGAGGTAACTAAGTATGATTGTGGAGATTTCTTACGAAATAAGTAGTAAAACCTATTACTGCACACCATGGCATTTTAAACTATCTATTGTACACATTTTAAAACATTTGTGCAGTATTTGTAATTAATTTTAAATACGTAACCTCCAAAAACAATTACAGAATTATTCTGTACTTAAGTTTACATACGAACTTAATAATAGCAACAAAATTCCTTTTCTCGATATATTGATAGACACTAATAATAATAAATTTACTATCTCCCCATATAAAAAAAAACAAAAACTACTAACATAACTTCATGCACTCTTAACTTTAAAGAGTGAATGTTCAAAACTCTACACAATCGTACTTAGTTACCTCCCCTGAAGCGGTATCAAGCGATCACGTACAGACTCAGCCTTTTCACTCCACAAGTAAGAAATTTAACTTTCAAATGAACACAAGAAATTTATCTTCGAAAATAATGAACACCGCAATACTTGTCTTGATGATGATGACATTGCGTCGAAAAGTACTCGGAATAAAAGAAATATCTATCAACACAGCGATTTTCTCTCGTCCTTCAATAACGACACGAAAAATCTTGTCCGTAAATATGAAATATTCTATTCCAACTCAAAATAAGTAGACAAAACTTGTCTAAATTATTCAATGAAATACGTCTCAATATATATATATATATATATATATATATATATATATATATATATATATATATGTATATATATATATATGTGTAAGGAGTTGTATGGGGCGTGTGTTTTTCTTCACATAATTTTATTATTCTGTTCACATTATTATTATTATTATTCCACATTCTTTTCTTTCGTCTCATTTCAGTTCTCATTTAGTAGTTCACTCTTTCTTTTTCCTGATTTTACTCTGCATCCCTCTCTCAGAAAATCATTGTCCATTTCTTAATTTTGAGTTCTATTATTATTATTATTGTTATTATTATTACTCAAAGGACTTTTCGTCATCTTTTCTTCGTCATTGTAGAGATCTTTCTGTGAATGTCCTGCTACAAAACATACTTTCTGCTACTGAATTTTCTAATTTTAAAATATTCCGACATCTTAATACGAATTCTTTTCTTTTTCTCTTTTGGTCATTTCCCATTGCATTCTCGTCCGTGCCATTATATTCGTTTCTTTCTTTTCTTTACATTTTCTATTAATATCGTATTCTGCTTAATTTCTTTCTTTCAAAATTTCGTCTTTGAAAAGCATATTTCCTTTCTTGGTTTTCTTTTCATTCCTCTTTCGCTTTATTTATTTTATCCCGCCTTTTTTCAACGCCTCTTTTTTCAGTTCTTTTTTTGGGGGGGGGGATTTATATCTGCCGTACTTTAATATTGCTATTGTCCGTCCTATCGTTTTTTTTTATTCCGATATCATCTGCCAAAATTATTCCAAACTTTTGTTCTGCATTTGTAGACAGTTTCTCACAAAGATAAAAATAAACTAAATAAAAGATACATAGAGAATTATACAGAGAGAGAGAGAGAGAGAGAGAGAGAGAGAAATAGAGAGAGAGAAAGAGAGAGATTTAGAGTGAAAGAGAAAAAGAGAGAGATGAAAGGAAAAACGTCTTTTAACTTTAAAGAAACTAAATAATACATAATAGCATTTCCGCTATCCAGTATCATGTTTAGCGTCGTGTAAACACCAGCTTCAAAAAACAAAGAAAATCGTTCTTCCACCTTCCTTCGCAAAATATCAATATACTTCTAAAACAAAAAAGAACCGAAAATCAATCAGTGAAGTTTTGATTTGATTCTTGGCATCTGCTTATCACCTCAACAACAAGGTTGTCAAATTCTCTGCACAAATTCAAAGAAAAACAGAAGGAAATGTTTGAAAAACAAACAAACAAAAAAAAAAAAACAACTAAAAACAACTAAAAAAAAACAAACTTTTTTTATCAATCGTGAATTTGATTTTTCGATTGCGGCTCTAATTTATTTTCGGACTCGGTACTCGTGTGTTCGGCTGGTTGATTATCAACGCTTTTATCGACAAAATAATCTGATCCGCTCTTATCGCCGCCAAAAAGTGGAATTGTCGAGCTGATTTCAAATTCCGACATCGTCTAGTGTGTTCAGTTTCGCATTAATAGCCGTAGGAAAGACTTCCATCAATCCTTTCACCCACTCTAGCTATGACTTCAATGGCACCGTAGACGAGGGGCGTTAGGTTTGGGTACCAGCTGTACAGACAACACTGAATTAAAAAAAAAAAAAAAAAACATGGCGTCGGCAATTGGAAAGCACTCCACTATTTTTTTTACTTTCTGCTGATATTTATAAGATATTTCTATTAAAACAAATTCTCTGTAAAATAAGTTTCTTAGATACAGTAACTGTTATCGGTCTTTCCAATGTTGATAGGAACTTCCTAGTAGGGGGACACTGAATTCAAAACCCTAGAGAAATCAACGGGAAAACCCTCCACTATCCTCCCCACGGCGTGTAGTCAATTAACAGATAATAAAGAAAAGTAATCCGTGGAGAGCTATGATCACATATGTCCTGACAGGATAGGACATCAAAATATGGTATTATATAATTAACTGGAAGAATATATATTTTGTGTGGGTGAAGATACAGTCATCTTATAGATAATTTAAACATTGCTTTGCGTTTGCCGAAGCGTTTGAATCTATGTTTAAACAAAAAAGAAGAAACATTGGATTGAAAAAGGTAAAACTAAGGTTATAGTAATAAACCGATTCCTTATAAGGAAACATTTGACTTTTATTTACTGAACTGCCAGGGCGACTATATTTACGCTATTTACATTGTTCCGACTGTTGTATTAATCTTTGTTGTCATATTCACGACGTTTCGGTCATTGTGCGCTCCGGTCTTCTTCAGGTGATTGAAATTTCGAACCAAACCCTTTATTTCGTCCATCGGGGTAAAGTGTTCTAGTTCCACGTTCCATGCCTCTTCCGGATATCTCATTTTCAGTTATTTCGCCCTAACACAAATCTCCAACATTTTCTTCGTCACTTCTGTGGCCAGGTTTTGAACTCATATCTCTCTAGGTCAAGTCACTGGATTTCTTCAACCAACGCTTTTATCCTCTGAGCCAAAACATCGTGAATAGGACAACAAAGATGAGGGCAACTGTTCGAACAATGTAAATAGTGTAATCTGTTACTATACCTCATCTCAGAAATATAAAGCTATACTAAAAGATATATCTGTTAAAAAAAATTCTCAGGAAAATAAGTTGCTCGAATCCAGTAGCTGTTATTGTTCTTTCTAGTACTTATTGGGCTTTTATCTGAAGTAGCGTTGAATGTTAGCCTCTTGATTATATCATTACTAGCAGCATGGCCCAGCGATGTCCGTACTTGATTCAAAAATCGTACGACTCATACAGTAATCGCTATCACTTGACTTAAAATATTTTTGCCCTTCCTTGCCTTTAAAGGAGTGCTCTTTGCCGTGCTGATGTTGCTACATGCCTTACTTCTTGCCTATCTCACACTGAGAATATTTTCTAAGCTCTATACTAAACATTAAATCTGTTACGAAAAAAGAACTAAACAAAATGAACACAAAACGATCAGCTTTAAAAAATGACTTGTAACTGGAAAAACCAAATGAAAAAAAATGTTTACAAGAAATACTTTTTCACACCCAAACCAGTTCTGCGGAATCAGAATCAACGTTGAGTTTAAGCAAGCAAATGAGCCAATTGGAGTAAAGTGCCATGCAGATTTAAATTTTCCCCACTTGTGGCGAATGCAGCTAGACATGAACAAATTTCTTCTTCCTCCTCTTCATATCTAGCTTGATCTAATGAAGAATTTTGTGAAGGCCCTGTGCAAAAATGCTGCTGCCTTCCAACATCAGCTCTCAATTCTGCTAAGCCGAAAGATGGCATCTTCATTAGATCTCTGATATGAGAAGTGTTGAAGGTTAAGTTATTTAAGGAGCTTACTTTAAATGAACTGAAAGCATAGGAAGCATTTAAGCCAGTTTGCCAAGGCTTCCGAGGTGACACATGGGTACCAAATTACAAAGAATTTATACAGGTATTTATGAGGCTAAAGCATAGTGAATGTCCCCCAGAATTCATTTTCTTCACTCCCACCTTTCTTTTCTTTCCTCCAAACCTCAGAGCAATGAGTGATGAGCATGGAAAAACGTTCTAAATGGAAATAAACTATCAAGGTAAGTGAAACCTGAGCCTCATGGTGACCACTGTCTGGATGCGCCTGCGCGACATATCGGAAGCAAAGTATGCTATGTCTGTTGTACTATATTGTGTATATATGGTATTATCCAAGTAATTTAATCCTACCAATACTCTGTATCTATGCTGTTTTTATCGGTAATATGGTTTTGTATTAGATAAATAAAAACATTATATTTTTAATTTATATGCAATATAAAAAATTTTATATGCGAAGGCAAAAAAAGAAAGAAAGAAAAAAAAGTGAAACTATCCAGAAATATGAATTAACCATATAAAAATTTATTGAAAAATTATTAAAAACACCCATTCAAATGTTTACCTCAGAGAATTTTGTTATGTAAGCCAGTGTAATTTCAATAGATTTATCAAGCATCTGGCCCTGTTGAGCGTTTTGACGTGAAACTCTGTAGTCGGCCTGTCAGAATGTTGTACCATAAACCGATGAACTTTTTCAAGATATCAAAAAAATAATTACTAATGTTTAAATATTTTACAGTGGCTACAGAATTTAATAATTGTGATAAAGACAGACATATGAAAGCAACATTAAAAAAAATAACACGTATTTCCATTACAACAAAATAGTAATATCAAAAAGCAATTAAATTAACAACTTTGTCGTTCCTCATCAAAGTTCAGTTGAGCAAAAAGAGAAAAAAAATGAGCAGTGCGACGAGAATAAACAACACGAGAGACAGGATATTACATAATAAATATATAAACAAAGAAATGCTAATTATACTGAAACCTAACAGCCATTCCTTCTATTTACAGAGGGCTGGCTAGAAAGACCTTAATCATTTACAATCAATATATAATAAATTGACTCTAAATCTTTAAGAGGAAATCAGTGTAACATTTGAAAAATTTTATGAAATCAGAGTGACACTTGAAAATTTCTTCATTTACAGAATACAGTGTAACCCGGATATAAGAGGCCCGGATATAAGAGAAACCCGGATATAAGAGAGATTTTCTCTGGTCCCAAATTAGAGCCTGTGTTAATGTAAACAAAATAGAAAATAACCCGGATATAAGAGAAACCCGGATATAAGAGACTTCTTCTCCACTCCCGACAACTCTCTTATATCCGGGTTACACTGTAATATACTAATGCATGTCTATTAAATAATAACCTGGTCACGTTAAGACAAAACAATCAGTCTTTCTGTTTGCACAAAGAAGACTGTGATGATTTATCAATGTTGCTAAAATATTCAGCTGTAAGCTGAGTCTAAATGATAATGGAACTTTCTGTCGGTGCGTTGGGGTCGTTTTCTCAAGCTATTGTTTGTGATAACTATTCATCTCTTTTTTTTCTGTTTTCGTCTTATTTTATTTAATACGTATGTTTTAAAGGCAATAATTACATTTTCCGGCTTTAGAAAAATCTTCAGATGTAGATCTCAAAATAATTATCGTTTTAAAATCGGTCTACTAATTTTGATACTATTATTGACAGTATTTATATCTGAACTATGGTACTCATATTTATATGTTGCTATCACAGCGTTTCAGTCGTTGTGGCCTTCCTCAGTTTTATATCGATCTGGGTAACCTAAAGGGAATTCTGGGCTGAACCTTATATTTAATCTCCGGGGTTAGACTGTTTTTGTTCAACTTTTCATGTCTAGGTACATCGACTAGTTCTTTCTTTATTTAGTACAGTTCAGTCATTGCTTGTCTGTTTCCACTGAGTGCAAGTATACACAGTTCGACCCTGGGATTGAACTCATAGCCACTATGTAACCTATTTCAGGAACCAACGCTTTGACTCGTAGGACTCTCTACCCACGGAGATTAAATAAATGGTTCAGTTGAGAATTCCCTGTGGGTAACCCATATCGGTATACACTTGAGGAAGGTCGGAGAACACAGCGACCGAAATTTTGTCACAACAACAACAAAAATGAAGACAATAGTCCGAATATAAATAGTGTAAATAATGATAATTCTTCATCCCACAAATTTAGACAAAAATTAAATTTGATAACCTCAGACCTATTAACTTCAGACCGATTAGTAAATCCTCTGGGATTTTCTTGTTGGCAAGAAGACCTCAAACATTATACTGAAATGATGTTTCGGATTCTATTACAAGAGAAAATTAATTATATATAAATAATTAATTTGCGTAAATGGAGGATTGTTGATGTTTGTGTCAGTTTTCTTAGGCAAATTTCTGCTGGTGTGAAAAACCATTGTCTGTCTGCTATTCCACGAATTATTCTTACTGTCCAAATCCTGAGGTCGACCTGAAAGGCTGTTCTACCTCTCCACCGTATTATTACGCCCTGGGTGTGACGATAAACTACATCCGGCAGCAAGGCCTCGGATCGGGCGGTTTTGAGGAGCCTGGGAACCATTTCTTAATTGCTGTTGTTGCCAGGTTCATCCTGACCTGGGATCGTAGTACCTGTTAGGGTCCCAGCTATGGACAAATAGTGAACTTCACAAACTAGGGTCAAAATACTATGAAGGTATAAAAATAGATTTTTATAGTAAAAATACCAGCAATACATTTTTGAAAAAAAAAAAAATTACAAGCAATATATTTGACTCTTGTTAAAAACCCTATTTATAAAAATACTTTAATTAAACCTGAACTGTAAAGTTATTTCTTATAAAGAATACATAATCTCTTCATAGAACCTTATCCTAAAAATCTTGTCGGCGTTAAATAACCCATTCAGGTTAAACAAAATCAACTCATATCCAAACCCACCATATTAGTTCCGTATTTTACCATTTTAAATGCAAGTGTGACAGTGCCTGTAGAAGTAGAACAGCTCAGAGTTTAGAACAAATCACAAGTTAGAAACAAGAATCAATCAGAATATGCAAACCAATATCCAGAGAGAAAAATTCGATAAATTTTCGTAGGTGCGTTAATTCACTTAATTATCAACGTGCTACGTACTAGAATGAAAACTGTCTTCCGTAAAAAAAGAAGTGTCATTCTGATTTCATCTTAAGGATTTAGAGTCAATTTATTATATATTGAACCTAAATCATTAAGGTCTTTCTAGCCACCCCTCTTTAAATAGAAGGAATGGCTGTTAGGTTTCAGTATAATTAGCATTTTTTGTTTATATGTTTATCATGTAATATCCTGTCTCTCGCGTTGTTTATTCTCATCGCACAGCCCTTTGTTTTTTTTACTCAACTGAACTTTGATGGGGAACGACAAAGCGGTTAATTTATGTTTTGTTAATTTAATTGCATTTTGATATTACTATTTTACTGTAATGGACATACTTGTTATTTTTTTAATGTTGCTTTCATATGTCCGTTTTAATCACAATTATTAAATTCTGTAGCGGCTGTAAAATATTTAAACATTAGTAATTATTTTTTTTTGATATCTTGAAAAAGTTCATCGGATTATGGTACAAATTTTAGAAATGTTTCGATCATTCATTAAAATTTTAATTTTGAAAACCATTACGATATTGTTATGAAGATTTTGTAAACCATTACAATATTGTTATGAAGATGTTTTAATTTCTTTTAATGTTAATTCACTGAGAAATATTTAGATGCATTTATTTTTAATACAGATTGATTGTACATTTCTAATCCTCTATTTAGCTCTGAAAAAAGAGGAACATCAGTAGGATTAAGCTGTTCTTTCTTCAGTGTCTAATAGCTGATCATTTTATTAAATTACTCTCAATGTGTCAGGTTCTATATCCAAAACATATTCCCCGTACTGAGGAAGGTTCACTCTGATTTTCACCTTAAGGTTTGTGAATCAATCTATAGTTCGTCCTTCCAGCCACCCCTCTGCAGACAGTATTAATGAGTTTTAAGTAAAAGATAAATAAAGAAGAATCCTAAGGAGATTGTTGAAATATCTAGAAATATTTGGGAGCTAAGATGCAAAAGATCAGTAAAATTTCTCAATTCTTAGATTCTAAACAACTGTTTCATAAAAATGCTTGTCAGCAAAATATACTTTGAAAATTTATCATCTAAAATTAGGCTAGTGATGTAAAATGAAGCAAATTTTAAAAAAGACACTGACCATTTTTGAATTGTTTATTTCCAGTGAAAACTGCTGATATCATGGTGTATCTCTTTAACTATAATTAGCCTTTGACGTTTATATATCCGTAATATGCAGGGTGCGATGGTTAAATTGTGGCCATTTTATGTTTTTAATTTTGCGCATGCGCGCTGTTTGCTTTTGTTGACTGCGCGATATGGTAGTGTCAGTTGGGCACCGTCTATGAGAAAATGACGCATTTCACTCCGCCAGCAGTTTGGAAAAATGCTGTATTGCTTGGCATTCGTGCCGGAAGCTCCAATACGAACATTTCAGAGTGTTTGGGTGTCAATCTGAAGACAGTTCAGAGGATTTGGAAAGAGTTAAATGAATCTAATGGTGATTACGAAGGTACAGCAGCTCGGAAAACTCACGCTGATCGTTCAGATAAGAAAAGATCTCCCGAATTTGTTGGTGAGGGACTCAGACTCAACACGGAGGACTACATCAAGTACCTTGAGAAGGAAGCACTGCTCTGGGTCAGGAGGGTGGCTGCTGAAAGACGTTATGTCTGACAACAGGTCTCTGCACCATGCCACACAAGCAGGAGAACCCAGTCATGGATCTCAGATAATTTCTATGGCCACATCATCTCTTACATCTGGCCACCTAACTCCCCAGACTGCACCTCCCCTTGATTATTATGTGTGGGGTGCCGTTGAGCGAGAGACCAACAAAATTAGTTGTAACACGAAAGATGAACGGGAGGCAAGGATTATGGCAGCATTGGCCAACTTAAAGGAGACTTTTGTTTTTGATGTCTACGTTTTGAATTTTTCTAAAAGACCACCAGAAATTTTTATATGCCAGCGGTAAATTGTACCAAGAATTGGGGTAAAAATTTTGGTTAATGTTTCGCCTAGCTTATGTGGGGCGTGGCCATACCTAATATAATGGGTCCCATCGGGATGTCCGGTCTATATATTTTTGGCATAGATAGATAGATAGAGATAGATAGATATTTTTCGAATTTGATATATTTATTTTATTTCGAATTTACTAATAGACTGTATCGGACGGAGATATAATATTTATAGACAGACAGTTGCAAATTAAAAAAAGTAATAATGTTTTTTTATGAAAGTATTTATTTCATAAAAAAACATTATTATTTTTTAATTTGCATCTTTTTCTATATATACATATTAAGAAAGTATACGTGGCTTCTCATTATGCTATATATATATATATATATATATATATATAAATGTTCATCTATCTATCTATATATATATATATATATATATATATATATATATATATATATATGTATCGCATTTTCTTATTTATCTATCTAGCTACACATATATTTATATCCAGATAGAAAAGAAGAGTCAAAGAATGAGATGCTTTTAACAAGGAAACCGTACAGAAGAGTTGCAGGAGATTCTGAAGTTGTCTGGAGGCCGTGGTTGAATCCGGTGGTGATTTTATTCAATAGATATGCTCTTTAGTATTTCAAGATATTTTTGTGTAATTTTGGTATATATATATATATATATATATATATATATATATATATATATATATATATATATATATATATATATATATATATATATATATCTGTTGAAATGAAATGTCAGTGTTATTTTCATTTTCGAGTATTGTAGACGAAAATTTATCCATCGCACCCTGTAATATGCTATGTTGTCTTTAGTTCATCAGTAGATTTCTCGTCCTGTTGAGAAAAGAACAAAAAAAACTATTAAACTGTTTCGTTTTTATTGTTGTTAAATTTATTTGATTTTCGAAATTACTATTTGCTGTAATGTTACATTTTTGGCCGCCGTTTCCTGTTGTTTCCGAATGCACATCTTAATCGCAATTGTTAATAGAGAAAAAAGTTTTATTATGTGGCTGGTGCATCAGGAGTTTCTCCCCCAGAGAAAGCAGATTTAAATTCTTCATCGAATCAAACAATCAGTGCCGATAAACTTTCTCATGGGATGAAAAACTAAAAATGAAAGTTAATAATACGATGTTAGGTTAAATAAAATCGCTAACATACAAAGAAAAGGATTAAACTTCAAAACTTTCAACTAAGAAAATATAATCGCTTATATACGGATGAAACCTAGACAAATTTGGATACTTCTTGAATGGAAAGCCGACTTAAATGCGCGAAATGGGCATACTCCTATCACCGAAACGAAGAAATAGATTCGCATTTTCTTTCTTACTTTTATATACTCTGTCCCATCAGAAGATTAGCGATTATGAATCTCTACAACTGTCTATCCTTTTTCGCTCAAATCGATGTTTGTTCCTGTGCCGTCTTTCCCATTTCCTGTTCTGCCATCCATTTACACAAGTTTCTTAGGTAGGTTACTCAGTTTCACCCTGCCTAGGTAGGTTACTCAGTTTCACCCTGCCTATCTGGCCTAAAATACATCCTGTGAGTTTCGAATTCTCCAAACCATCTCGCTGCATTATGCGTCCTAAAAATGCAAATTGTTTCTTTCTATTTCTGGACCGAAACAACATTGAAATTTATTCTCATTTTTCTTCATACTCTCCCCCCCAAATCTTAGTCTTCTTCTGTGTGTTAGACATTTTATGACGGTCGTCTTCGAGTATAGAATCCAGAGATTACCAGTGAATATTTCGGAGACAGTAGGAAAGCGTAGTTCAGGTTAGCAGTGGATATCGCAGCAAAGTAGCAGAGCGTAGTACTTCCTTCTGTCATCTTCGCCTGACAAGTTGGCACTGGTCATTCGGGTAGGTCAAACAAAAATGGCCGCCTTTATACACGACGGATAGAATGTTCTGCGTCTTCTGATTGGTCAACCTTCTATTGGTAGACTATAAAGCGAGTCAACGCATTTGGACCAACTCACTAGTTATATATATACGTACATATACACAAATAAACTGTAACAGTCTGTGCCGTGTGTTAATTACATGAGTGATCATAGCTTTCTCTATCTACCTCCCTTTACACAGACATATATACCGAGGTCATCTGCTAATAAAGTCGGTTCACTGTGTCGAGCGAGACAATTTTTCTCTCCGGAATCTATCTTACATATCTATAAGTCTATCATTCGCCCATGCTTAGAATATTGCTGACACATATGGTCCAGTGTCCTTGCTATTTACTTTGAGCTTCTTGATAAGATCTAAAGAAGAAACAGCAATATTATTGGTCCTGATCTGGCTGCTCGACTTCAGTCACTTTCCCACCGCGATAAAGTTGTCTCTCTGTGTCTTTTTTTATAAACACTTTCATGGGAATTGTTCGAATGAGTTCATCACTATAACACCTAGACTTTTTTAAAAAAAATTAAGCCCAGTAATAGGCTGGTATCGGAATCTTATCAATTTAGAGTTCAGCTGGATAGATGTAGGCGTAAGTTGTATGGTAACAGTTTCTTTTCTCGCACTTCTCGCTTGTGGAACTCCCATTCGGCTCCATGGTTTCCAGCCAACTTTAGTCTGCAAAAATTTAAATGCAGTATCAATCACTATCAAATGTTCTTCTGATTACTCCTTACTCTTCCCGTTCATTATTAATGTTAATTCTTTCACACCCTATAACACCTTCAGGCTTAGAAGCTTCACTGCCTTGCATGGTATGATACCGATTATATATATATATATATATATATATATATATATATATATATATATATATATATATATATATATATATATATATATATACAGATTATTAGGAGGATTTGATAATTATATTTAATTAATTCATCGAGTCTGATCGAGGAGGATTTCATAATTATCAAATCCTCGTAATAATAACTATCTTTGTATATTATCGCTTGTACCGGCTTCTAATGCTCTCGAGTGAGCGGCTTGGTGAGGAGTAGTCGTGGCTCCAGGTGAGCACAGTCCTATGGTTAGAGAGAAACTCAGTAGAGTTCCACCACGGAATATGTGAGCGAGCGGCGCTATATTGAGTCTGATTTGGAATCTCTTGGCCACCGAGGCCCATTTGGAACAGTTGGTATGGTGCTCGCTTGACAACCTAACTGCCAGGGTTTCAATTCTCGGTAGTGGATGCGCACTGCTGCTGAGTCCCAAATATAGGACGAAACGGCCGTCCAGTGCATTCTGTTGAGGTTTCTATCAGACTCGATGAATTAATTAAATATATATATATACTTAGTTGTCATTACAACTAATTATGTTCACCCTATCACTGATATTGAGCGCTTTCCGCAAATCATATATATATATATATAAAAAATTTCTCACAGTTAACCTGTAGAAAAGACAATATGTATAAAGGTAAAAGACAATAATGGAATCTGTTTTATTAGCCGACGCGTTTCGTTCAATGTTGATTTTTCAATCATTTTTAAAATCTATGAGCACAAAAGAGACCTCACAAGAAACAACTTAACTAATGCACTAGTCATACGTAGAAATAAATTCAACCACAATTTTGATTTTAAAAAAACTATACTCATAAAAAAAGAAAATGACTCACTCAGAAAGAAAATCCTCGAGCGTGCCGCCATTGATTATTATCCAAATATTAATCTACGCCCAAGTTTTTTCCCCAGTATCACCTTTCCAAACAGAATTACTACTCTCCTGGGCCAACGTACACAGCTATATCAAGAAATCAAAATAAAATGGTTGAATCCGTCAGCACAACAATTAAAACATTATTTGCAGACGTGACAGTACTTGACGTAATTTTCAGTTGACAAATTATAGATACAATAGCGTTTTCTAAATTCTTCTAGTTGCTAAGGACATTTTGTTTGTTGTTAATAGTTACTTTGTTTTCAATAAATTTATTTTGTTTTTGCCTTGAAAAAGTCCACATTGGACGAAACGCGTCGACTAATAATACAGTTTTCCTATTGTCTTTTACCTTTATATATATATATATATTAAGAAATGGACAAGGTCCGACAATTTATTTATTAAAGACATATTTTTATGTTTAACGTTGTTATTTTATAGATACAAGTATTTAAGCAAATGCTCTGTTTATGATAAACACTATTAAATAACATTTACCGGCCTGAATGTCGAGAAATTTTCATAATCAAAATATTCGTTCTTTGACAGGATTCGAACCTGCATCCTATACGGAACCGTCATATACGCTGACGTGCCTTTACCGCTTGAGCTACAAAAGAACCAATCGGTATTGGTCGAATTTACTTATAAACTCCAACTTTCCATGAATCTCGTACATTCATAACTGCTCTGGCGTTATATGTCTTTAAAAATAAATTGTCGGACCTTGTCCATTTCTTAATATATGACGTCATTTGTTTACATTCGATACGCCAGAGCAGTTATGAATGTACGAGATTCATGGAAAGTTGGAGTTTATAAGCAGTAAATTCGACCTTGTCTACCGATTGGTTCTTTGTAGCTCAAGCGGTAAAGGCACGTCAGCGTATATGACGGTTCCGTATAGGATGCAGGTTCGAATCCTGTCAAAGAACGAATATTTTCTATGAAAATTTCTCGGACATTCAGGCCGGTAAATGTTATTTAATACTGTTTATCATAAACAGAGCATTTGCTTAAATACTTGTATCTATAAAATAACAACGTTAAACATAAAAATATGTCTTTAATAAATAAATAAATATATATATATAATTTTTCACTTAGCTGATTGACATTATATTCAGCACCTCGATTCTAGAGTTTCGTAGACGAACCTTTTTGCAATCGCTCAGTTCACTCGCCAGGATGTATCAGACATTATCTGCCCATTTTCTCATTTTTCTTATCTTTTTAGCCAAAGAAATAGTTTTATGCACTTTTTATTGGTATTCGCTTGAGATTTCTTCTTTTTGTCTATGCGCGCGCGCGTGTGTGTGTGCGCGTACGCGCTCGCGTGAGTGTACGCGTATATATGTATGTGGGTGTGTATGCCTGTACCAGTCATGTATGTGCATATGTGTAGAATGCATAGATGTATGTGTGTGCGTATTATTTCCATAAGTGCTTATCGTAGGCCACTGAGTATAATCTTCCCCGTAGATTGTCTTAGTTTAATATCGATTATTTGATTATATCGACTGAAAAAGTTCAAATCAGTTTGGATGATTGGTTGGTGCAAATGATACCAGACTGTGTCTGTCGATTTCTTTCGTCGTTTAAGCCTGGCACTTAGTCATTTATGAAGTAGTTTATGAAACATTGTTTTTTTTTTCTTCTTGAAAGACCAGACATATATACATCACACTTAGCGTAATCGACAAAAGGAGGGCCGCAAACGCGCTTCGTATCAAAAATATTTACTTGAACATTTGCCCAGTGAACGTCAAAAGAAACATGGGGGAAAAAATAAGAATTGAGTGAATGCAGTAAGAATTAAACAATGTTCACACACAGACACGCAGACACACACACACACACACATGGATGCGCAAATAGATACAGGCACGCACACAAACACATATATTAATAGGGAGAGAGAGTTAGAGAGAAAGAGAGAGAGAGATACAAAACAATAGATGGCCACGTAGGTATAAATTCTTGTCAGTGTTTTATTTTTCGGGAAAGATTAAATGAGGAGGAAAATATAGTTGGAGATAAATATGTTGAATAATTATAGTAATAATAATAATAATAATAATAATAATAATAATAATAATAAGATGATGATGCTGATGATGAAAAAGAAGAACAACGACAAGTAGAAGAAGAAGAACAAGCAAAACAGGAAGAAGAGGAGGAACGACAACAACAAGAATAGTAAGAGGAAGATGAAGAAGAAGAGCAACAAAAAGAAGGAGAAAAAGAACAAGAAGAAAAAGATGAATAATTATAATAATAATAATAATAACAACAACAAGATGAAGATGAAGAAGGAGATGAAAAATAAGAACAACTACAAGGAGGAGAAGAAGATAAAAAAGTAGAATAACAAGAAGAAGAAGAAGAACAACAACAACAACAGCAGCAATAACAAAAAGAACAAGAAAAAGGGCAACAACGACAATATGAAGAAGAAGGACAAGAAGAAGAAGAAGAAAAAAAGAACAAGTAGAAGAAGGAAAAGAACAATAACAACAAGGAGAATTATGATAATAATCATTAGAAGAAGAAGAAGAAGAAGACGAAGAAGAAGAAGAAGAAGAAGAAGAAGAAGAAGAGCAACATCAAGATGATGAAGAATAACAATAAAAATATGAAAAAGAAGAACAAGATAAAGAAGAAGAAAAGGGAGAAGAGAGAATGGTTTAAGGGAAGAAAAGTAGTTTAATGAGGTAAGAGCCGATATAAAACAAACGAAAAATGAATAATGGAGGAGGAGAAGAATGTTGGTGGAAGGAAAATAAAAGAATTTAAGTGGTGAAGAATTGAAAGATAAAGCAAAAGAGGTTGAAGTTAAACGAAGAAAAACTAAAAAAAATACTACTACTACTACTACTACTAATAATAATAATAATAATAAGAAGAAGAAGAAGAAGAAGAAGGGGAACTAGTTTAGGAGAATAAAGATTCGTTAAATAATGTGAAAGCTGAAGAAATGCAAACGAAAAAGGAATAAGAAGAAAGATGAATAAAATAATTCAAGAGATGAAGATTGTAAAGAAAAAAGAGATAAGTTTGATGTTAGATGAAGAACAAAAAGAATACTGATGAAATATTACTACAAATATTGCTACTACTAATGCTACTACTACTACTACTAATAATAATAATAATAAAAAGAAGAAGACAGAAGTGAAGCTGGAGGAGGAGGAAGGGTGAGGGATGAAGAGGCGTAGAAAAAGATAGCAAAAGATGCTGGTAAGAAAAGAGGTGTCCTAGACAAACATTTCATGGGACAGCGAAATGGCGGGAAAATGAGCCCACAAAAATAATGGGAGGAAAGAGACAAATGAAAGAGACAAAATCGAATAAGAGAAATATACAAGAATTGTTAGAGTAGAAAAAGAATCCACACAAACAGGTAACTAAAACATAAATAAATAAAAAAAGAGAGATCTTTGCAAAAGAGTGAGTGGGGAGGGTGAAGGAATAAAAAGAAAGAATAAGTAACGACCATAAAGAGTGGGACGATTCCATAGGAGGCAAATATGGCGGAGAGGTGAATGATGAGAATTTCAAAAGAAAGAGTGATTGTTAAAAAGAGGGGAGAGCCTTGTGGTTATTTATTTTTTTGGCAGAAAAAAAGGACACAGGCCATAAGAGACGTACAATCAAATAACACTTTCATAGCGACTATAATTTATATTCAATAATGAGAATGTTAGGCGAATGACTAAGTGAGCGTTGTGGTGCATGCGCAGGTCTGGGGGTGGAAGATACCTGGTGGCAGGAGGCTGAACTAACAATCGGTTTAAATAACCAAACTGGCAATCACCCAGCGCGAAGGTATTACTTATTTGCAAGCTCATTCCTCTGAGATGTATGTATGTGAACACACTCAGAAGTTGGTTTTAATCTTGAGTCTAATAAGAAACGTAAGTGAATAGATACAGAGTGAAACAAAAGTTTGGATAATTTCGGGAAACTAATTAAGTAAATGAAATACATTTTAAATAATAAATATATACTTCACTACAAAAGTTTAAACTAAAATGATTTTTTTAATAGGGAGCTACTCCTGTATATGACCATAAACAACATACGGCAGCAAAGGCTTCTGATAAGGAGTTTGGAGGTTTGGAGGAACGTGGAACCAGATCATAATTGCTGTTGTTCTTAGGTCCACCCACACTCGGCGTGGTAGCATCTGTTAAGAGTCTGAGCTATAGACAAATAGTGAATTATGCATTTTTATAGTAAAAATACAAGCATTACATTTCTGAATAAAATTACCAACAATACATTTTATCTGTAGTTGAAGGGATAAAATTGTGTTCGAAAAATTTAGATTTTGGCATTAAATAACCCGTAGAGCTGTTGATATGACGCTAAATAAAATCAACGAATAACTGAATATAGGACATGGCGATTTAATTCCCAGAATGATCCTGTTTAATAAACGTCTGTTTGCCTTGTCACCTTCAAAGACTTCCTCTTGTGAAGCTATTGCCGGAACCGTTCTTGGAACTCATTTTCAGGAATAACTTTCCATAATCTAGTCCTGTGTTTTTAAATATCAGTGATGTCTTCAAATCTTTGTTCTTTTACACCACTCTCTGTCGCTATAGCCCACAGGAATGATTATTTCCGGTTATGCCGGCTTGACAGCTCCTATCACAACAGACGCTTATTCGGGGTTGCACGTAATAAATGTAAACGTGTCTGTGAAAGAGCTAAGTCTCTGTTTGTTGAGAGAATGAGGCACCGTATTGCATATAACACATTTGACTCTCGCGATTACTGGCGGCTCTGCAATAGTGTATTAAACAAGTATATGTTTTCTATTCCACGTCTCTTAAATCAATTTGTGATGTTAATATCTTCTGCTGTTAGAGCTGAATGTTTCGCCCATAAATTCTTCTTAAATTCCATTCTTGACTCAGCAGATTTATTCTTGTCTAACTTCCTACTTGGAAATGAGTCTCTGTTGAATGATAAGCATAAAACTCCTTCTATGGTTTCTGCTATCATCTCTAATCTGGATCTCCGCAAACTATATAGACCTGATGGTATATCTGTAATAGTCCTTAAGAAATGTACTCCCGAACTGGCTTCTGTTCTCTCTAAACTGTATAATAAATGCCTCACTGCCTCTTGTATCCCTGTCTGATGGAAATCGTCATCTGTTGTCCCAGTTTTCAAGAATTCAGGCGAACCGTCCAACACTTCCAGCTATCGGCTTATTAGACGTCTACCTATTTTAGGGAAACTACTAGATGCCATAATCAATGCTGAATTGGTTAAGCATCTCAAATTGCAGGGCAATTTTTAGGCAAGCAATACGGCTTTCGGTAACTCGGTGTCAACTGCTGATGTACTGACTGTAGACTATTGGTTAGCTTGCAAGTGGTCTGACACACATGTAGACTGGTGTAGTTACTTCAAAATGGCCTTTCTTCCTGGGTGATTTGATGGAGAGATATATGGGTGAATAAAGTCCACTCACGCAAATTTGTTGGGCAGGTCCATTTCAGCAAAGTAGACTAATCCACCTGCTGCATTAGGTACTCTCCTATAAATGAGGTAGAATGAGGAGATAAACGAAGGCAGCCATGTTAGCAGGTAAGTTATTTGACTTCTACACTGACGATAATTGGGGAAAGAGTTTATCAAGCCTTAGATAAGAACAGTAGTAGCTCGTGTTGTAGCTTTGAACATCTTGAAAGCTTTTAACAGGGTATGGCCTACAGGTCTTCTTCACAAGTTGAAAAGTTATGGTCTGGTCTTTCTTGTCAAATCGTGACATAAAGGTTACCCTGAATGGCCACTATTCCAACTTCTTTCATAGTAATGCAGGTTTCCTCCAGGACTCTATCCTTGGCCCTACTTTGTTTTTAATTTTCATTAATGACAGTCCCGCTGTCATTATTTCTCAATTTTGTATCTATGCTGATGACGGTCATTTGCTCCTGCCTCGCTAGCAAGTCCGATTGGCTCGATATGGTCAAATTGGCGACTGGTGTCACAAAAGTCTCTCAGTCTGTCGTTAACTGGAGCAAAGGATGGATTGTTCATTTTAACGCCACCAAAACTAAGCTGTTCTCTATTAATCATCTGCCTTCCATCAGCATGGCTGATGCTAACCTCCAGCAGAGTGACTCGTTGCGCCTTCTCGGGCTAACGTCCTCGGCTGTCATGAAGTGGAACGACAAAATTGAATCCATTGCTAGGTCAGCTGTTAAGAAAGTTGGTTCACTGTGTCGTGCTAGACAATTTTTCTCTTCAGAATGTATCTTATATATCGATGTCTACTATTCACATATACTTAGAATATTGCTGTCACATATGATCCGTTGCATCCGCTATTTAAAGATCGAATAAGAGAAATATATAAGAATTGAGTAGAAAAAGCATCTCCAGAAACAGATAAGTAAAACATAAATATATAAATAAAAAAGATCTTTGTAAAAGAGTGAGTGAGGAGGGTGAAGGAATAAAAAAGAAAGAACAAGTAATAACCAGAAAGAGTAGGATGTTTTCATAGGAGTCAAATATGGCGGAGAGGTGAATTATGAAAATTTCAAAAGAAAGAGTAGGATGTTTCCAAATTTTTCTATTCCTCTTCCCTGTAATAGTGTATTAAATAAGAATATGTTTTCTATTCCGCGTCTCTACAATCAGTTTTAGATGTTAATATCTTCTGTTGTTAGAGCTGAATGTTTCGCCTATAAAATCTCACTCTTGACTCAGCAGTTATATTCTTGCCTAACTTCCCACTTGGAAATGAGTCTCTGTTGAATGATAAGCATAAAACTCCTTCTATGGTTTCTGCTATCATCTCTAATCTGGATCTCCGCAAACTATATAGACCTGATGGTATATCTGTAATAGTCCTTAAGAAATGTACTCCCGAACTGGCTCCTGTTCTCTCTAAACTATATAATAAATGGCTCACTGCCTCTTGCATCCCTGTCTGTTGGAAATCGTCGTCTGTTGTTCCAATCTTTAATAGAAAATTAATTAAATCCCAAGAAGAATCAGCAATATTATTGATCCTGATCTGGCGTCTCGGCTTCAGTCACTTTCCTACGGCCGTCAAATTGCTTCCCTGTGCCTTTTCTATGAATAATTTCATGGTAATTGTTCGGGTGAGCTCTTCAGTAAGTTATCTACATTCTACGAGTATAAGCGCAGTAGTAGACTGGCTCCGAGATCTCAGGAGAATTGGCTAGATGTAACCGTAAGTTCTATGCTAACAGTTTTTTTTCTGACACTTCCCACTTGTGGAACTCCCTTCCTGCTCTATGATCTCCGCCCAAATTTAATCTTCAAAAATTTAAATAAAATGTTAATGGCTATCTACTGCCTTCTTTTTTTTTTTTTTTTTGTTCTTCTTTACTCGCTCCTTAGTGTTGATTCTATTTTCTAATTTTTGCACACCCAGTAACCCCTTGTATCTCAGTGGCTTTATTGCCTTGCTTGGGGTGTACTTGATTAAACAAAAAAAAAGGTAATTTCTTCAATTTGAGAAATAACCAAAAATCAGAGATTAGAATGGAGCTAAGTCTGGTGAATAAGGTAGATGGTTTATTTTTTGTCATGGAATTCTTACACAGGAAATCGCGAACTTATAACGCATCATCTGTCTTATCTCCCCCCCGCCCACTGTTTCCCTAGCCATAATCAATTCTTCTGCTTTACGTCGTACATTTAAGATGAGTGCACCAAAATTCACACTCTATCTTTATTTGCATCTTCTCTTTCTGCCCACTTTTTGTGTCACGATGCACAACTTCTCGCGATTCCTTGAACCGCCTGTGCCACTCAAAACATTCGATTCCTCGAATTTGGATGACACACCCATCTACCGTTGTATCATCAGAAAAGACATTCACAAATGATTGGAGTATATGCTTCGGTAAATCATTTATAGAAAGTACTCTATAATCAATGTACTATAACGAATGAACATTATAATGATTCGTTATTCTATAACTAATGCATCATATGAATTAACACTATAATAGTCCGTTACTCTATAACCAATGTCTCATGGACTGAAGGGTATAAGCATTCTCTTTTCTTATCATGTCATTGGCCGTTATAATGCATGGTTAAATTGTAATTATTGTGTCTTTTGGTTTGGTTTATTTTGTTTTACGGTATATCAACTTCAATGGGTTATTTAATACCGACAAGATTTTCAGGATAAGACCTACCCTGAAAATGAATGCAATATGCATTCATTGCCGGTCAAAAAAAATAAAAATTTCAAAATTCAAATATATATTGCTGGTATTTTTACTATAAAAATCAATTTTTATACTTTCATTGTGTTTTGACCCCAGTTCGGAGGTTAACTATTTGCCTATAGCTGGGACGCTAACATATGTTACTCCCTGCCACACCCACGGGTCAGGTTGAACCTGGGAACAACAGCAATTAAGAGACGGTTCCACGCTTCTCAAAACCTCCCGATCAGAGGCCTTGCTGCCGGATGTAGTTTATCGTCGTACACAGGACGAGTAACTTTTTACTGAAAGCTTTAATGATTTCTCGCATTTAGTTGATTTTCATGGCGAATCATGGTAAATATTTTTAGACTCAGTAAGAATCACAATGTCATTGCAGACAGCGCCCGTCTATGAAATCTGTACTCGTTCAAGCCTTGTTTTATATTAAGTCAATTTACCCGGGAATATTTACAATAGAATAAAAAAGGTCCCGTAGAGGTTTTGTTGCTTATTCTATCCACAGAGTCAACTTGTATCGGATTTGGGAATTGCGTTACTTACGTCCGATGTCTACGTCTCTTCTTACGGGTAAGTTGATTGCTTACACCGAAGAAAAAGAAAGGAAATATCATGAATACAGATAATTAATAATAGTAAAAACAGTCATAATAATACAAGATTAAAATCATTATTTCATAAATTAAAAAGATGTCAAGAATTTCTTAAATAATTACGTGTAATGAACTTAAGATAAGTATTCGTCCGCGCACGCGCTTGTATGTGTGCTACATCCATTGACAATTATTTGTGCCTTATGTATCTTCGCACTATGTATTAATTAGATGATGTTTTTAGATCATTGTGTCGAGATGATCATTATAGGATGGAGGATCATTTATTCCACGGCCTTTGTTGCTATTAGCTTTCGGAAGTACTTTATTCCGCCTCCTTTGCGCTTTATCTTTACAAAAGAGAGATTAAACCAAAAATCAAATTCTTACAGAAATATCTGTCCAGTCCTCACATGCCAGTCTTGATAAATCTTCATATAAGTCTTCAAAAGTGGCTGCGTGGCCTTGTGGGCGATGAATTATTTCCCACCCCACAGACCCTTTCCCACAAAATGAAAACGTCATACACATATTTCTACTTTATCGTAATTTTCACGGCAAACGTTCTGACCAACTGCGTTCATTAGTTCCACCAGTTCAGGCGTTTACTTCTAAGATCCGCCCCCGTAACGCACACTGGGAAGAATTATGTCTATACTTTTCGAATTCCATTAGTAAGGAGGAAGTTCCATTTGGATAGCTTTATCCCAAAACAGCTAGTTTATGAAACAGACTCTCGAGATGAGGCTTCCTGATGGTAATCACTTGAAGTCTAGAGCCAACTGTTATCTATCCGACATACCCACACAGTTTGTTATTACATTCACACAACAACATCCTTCAGTAACCCTCTATCTTGAGTGACTCTTGAGCCTCGTATTCGATGAAGAATTAGTAAAATGAAAACTCGTTCTTCGCCTAACCCAAATACAAAATAAAGGAAGCTAGTTTTTGCTTGCCACAGCGACCTCCGTTTAAGTTAGGAATATACATAAAAATATTATTTACGACTTTACACGAGTAAATACAAATAAAAGTTATTTAAATATAGCTTATTACACACGTAATTATAGTGACAAAAATGGTCCGGTCTTCTTCGGCCTGTGTCGAAAATGTATAAGGGTCTGTCATGATACTCGCTTTTAGTGCTAGAGGAGATGCTACCACGGAGTGGCTATATCCAGGGTCCAGGTAAGTCTCCTTTAATTTTATGTCCTACGCAGAAACAAAAGAGGGGTAATGCCAGCCAAAGCTATGTTGTAAGGGATATTTTGGTTAGGTTTGTTAATTTAATGATATATCAACACTTATTGAGTCATTTAGTGTTGAATATAATTATTGTAGGACTACGAATCACAATGATAGGTAGATATAACTTCATTTTACCCCTTAGACAAGAGTTTGACTTATACTAGAGTAAAAAGACAGGTATAGGTTCATGTTACCCCAAAGACAAGTAGGTAGAACTATGTCGGATTTATAGTAGAGTAAAGAAAGGCAGGCATAGGTCCATTTTACCCCAGACAAGAAGGTAGAAATAAGTCTGATTTATACTAGAGTAAAAAGAGGCAGACATAGGTCCATTTTACTCCAGTGACAAGAAGGTAGAACTATGTCTGATTTATAGTAAAGAAAGGCAGCATATGTCCATTTTACCCCAGAGTCAAGAAGCTAGAACTAAGTCTGATTTATACTAGAGTAAAAAAAGGCAGACATAGGTCCATTTTACCCCAGAGACAAGAAGGTAGAACTAAGTCTGATTTATAGTAGAGTAAAGAAAGGCAGGCACGGGTCCATTTTACCCCAGAGACAAGAAGCTAGAACTAAGTCTGATTTATACTAGAGTAAAAAAAGGCAGACATAGGTCAATTTTACACCAGAGTCATAGAAGGTAGACATGGGTTTGGTTTACATCTGATTCAAAAAGATCGATATAGGTCCAGCTTACAAGATAGTTTAAAGGTTAGACGTAAATCTATTTTATACTAGAGGCTATACGGCAGATATTTTTTCAGTTTACACCAGGGTCATAAGATCTAGACCTACGTTCGGTTTACACTTATTCAAAATGGTATAAATCAGTCTAGTTTACAGTAGAAGCAAAAAGTCAGACATATGTCCAGTTTACACTCAAGCAAAAAAACAAAACAAAACAAAAAAACAGTGATTGGTTCCATTTACACTAAATTCAAAAATGTAGACATAAGTCCGTTTTACACTAGAATCAACATTGTAAACATAAGTTCCGTTTACATTAGAGTAACAAAAAACATGGACATACTTCTGATTTGACTCACAAAGCTACATGTCAGTCAAGTTTATTCACGAGTCTGCAAGTTTCCTCCCGAAAGGGGGACCTCTTTTGTGGCGGGGTTTTACTTTTCTGCCATTGACGCAGTCGGTATATTATAGCTCCCGTAAGGAATATAGCTGAACATGAGGGTGCGCTGTTGATGTATATGACATTCTGTTATATCTAAAGTTTATTAGCATGAGCAATTTTGACTATCTAATATTTAGATGGGACAACAATGTCCTCTCTAAGGCAGGCGGTTGTCGGTCAGTGTAAAAGAACAACGTTACACTGTACTAATTTTAATGCCACGCACGAATTTCGAAATTTCAGATAAAAAGATCAAATAGTCCAAAAGTAAAAACGACGCGACTCAACAAACAATCTTCATACCGCCCTTACTCGAATCAGCGGTATTTGATTGCAGGTTTATGCAAAGATTATAACGTGTCCGAAGTAGTGAATAAATTAGGCCGCCTACCAGAAATTCATCTTCGCTGACTCATCTCATCACGCGATAGCTTCTGCTCCATGATTATAGACTTTATTTTATAAATAACCGGTATTCGTTTCATAAACATTCGACGAAAATAAAATCAGCGCTTATTTCAAAGGCCGGAGTGTTTTCTGCATATTGCAATTATTCAGTTGGTCATAGACCTTTTGGTTCCATACAGGTTAGAAAAAAGTAAACGGAACGCTGGAACATTTACTTTGTAAATACAATTTTTTATGTACTATTGAGGAATCGAAAGCAGAGTTCGAATTCTAGTCGAATTCGTTAAATTATATCTAAAATCTATGAGGGTGAGCAATGTTGTCTATCCAATGTTTAGATAGGATACCAGCGTTCTATCTAAAGTAGGTGTTAATACTCTTGGGAAAGGTATGAATCCATATCTTCTCTCACTAGCAATGATCAAAACAGCAGGACTGGGTTCTATAGTTTTGGTTCTAGAATGTGCACTTACCTCTGTATTCAAACCAGCTAGGAGAGTGTTGGACACTGAAAGGGGTTTCTTGACCAAGCCACACCACTTCTGCCGCGGCTACAGTACATGTTGTGCTCCTACAACCTTAATGGGTTACGGGACTCGTGATCCTTTCAGGAATTGGACGATCATTGCTCACCCTCATAGATTTTAGATATAATTTAACGAATTCGACAAGAATTCGAACTCTGCTTTCGATTCCTCAATAGTACATAAAAAATTATATTTACAAAGTAAATGTTCCAGCGTTCCGTTTACTTTTTTCTAAACTGTATGGAACCAAAAGGTCTTTGACCAACTGAATAATTGGAATATGCAGAAAACACTCCGGCCTTTGAAATAAGCGCTGATTTTATTTTCGTCGAATGTTTATGAAACGAAGATCGCAGTTGATATGAAAGCAAGCAACCAGAAGAGAGTCCCACAAAGGAGAAGTGTGAGAGAAGAAAGCTTTAGCATAGAACTTACGGTTACGTCTAGCAATTTCAAATGTAATGTGATGAGACCCAACTGCCAATCTAGTACTGCGCTAAAATTTGTAAAATCGAGATAGCAAAGAAGAACGCTTATCATGAAAGCCTTTATAGAAAAAGGTACAGGGGAGCTACGTTATGATGGTAGTAAGGTGTCTGAAACCGCGACGACAGGCGAGGATTGATGTTATAACAAAAGTCTTTGGATTTTATCAAGAATCTCTATATATCTAGTAGAAGCACAAGATCCGATGTGGTAAAAATATCCGTTGCGCGGACAAATGGTAAACGTATAAAGGGGCCAAGATTGTTAGTGTAAGTTTCATTGTACTTTATATTTTCGTTAGGCACTCTATGCTCAGTTGGCAACCAATCTAGGAGAAGAAAATCTCTGAATCCCGAAACAACTCCGCCCATAAATGCCTACAGAAACCAGAGAAGCAACACCGAGCTTGATAAGGCTGTGACACTTTCGTCACTGAGAATATAGAAGTCATATAAATGCATTATGATATTAACTTTCATATGTGCAAGTGTGTCTCTTTTTACGTCCAAAACTAAACTATGTTACTATCTATTGGCATAAGAGAAGAAATATTTGCAGATCATATCAAAATGCAATGCAGAACTCATGTTAAGGACAGACTCCAAATACCCGAAGCTATTATTATAGAAAAAGCAAAAAAAAAACAACATGCATTCTTTATTAAATTCAACCAAGAATGATTGTCTCTTTATTTATTTATTTTGTGTGGTCTAATTTTTGAATAAATTGTTACACATCCGGATAAAAATTGTAAATAAATTGTCCAAACGTCATGTTTTTTGTTTCGAGTACTTTCGACCGCCTCGGTCATTATCAAGAACTATATATTGTTAGTATCGTAGACAAAAGTTTTATCAGCTACATCCTGGCATTTTTGGGAACATTGCCTTTCAAAATTAAATATACGTGTATCGTATAAATGATACCATATGAAGATCTGTTTTGCAGCGCTTGATAAAACAAGGAAACAAATGTATTAGATACTAGCTTAAAAGCCGCCTTATCGGGCGTCATTTAAGCTAGCTCTTACAGAGGGTTCTTGATTAGGATTCTTCACAACAGATAGGGAAGAGTGGATGCCATAGGCAACAATGAACTACAGAAGAACTAAAAATTGATCGCTGCATTGAAGTATTGAATTAATATTTAAGATCAGCTTTTAAAAGTTCAATGATAATTCTTCTGCTGTCACTTAATTAAAAAAAAAACATTTTAATGTACATAGGTCCTTATTTTCCGTACAAAATCATTTTTATTTCATGGATGACTTTCGTTTGATTTTTCAATTTAATTTGATTATTCACAAATTTATTTCCAAGTTATAAAAATTGTGATCGTACAAAAAAAAAAATCATCGCAAACAATCATGTAAAAAATCCCGGTAATGAAAACTTGGTAATCCAAAATTTTACCTTTTTTTTTTTTAAAAAAAGGAACGAAATTTAAAAGTATTTTATAATGTCTAATGGAGCTGAACATTATTTTTATGTTTAGATGCATTTAAACTGATCAAATTTTATTTCAGACAACAATAAAATTAAATTTTGTTTGATTAAAACCCTGCTAACATGGAAGTACCCAAGAATCATTTGACGCACATAATGCTTTATGAGTTCAAGAAAGGAAACTCAGCAGCCGAAGCGGCTAGAAACATTCACTCAGTTTATGGAGAGGAATGTGTGAATGAAAGAACTTGCAAAATTCAGAGGTGGAGATTTCACCCTTGAAAATGAAGATCGAACCGGACGTCCAGTTGAGTTTGATGAAAAGCTTCTTGAAGCAGCCCTTGAAGAAAATCCTGCTTTATCAGTTGAGGAATTGGCAGTGATTCTCAGTTCAAACCATATAACTGTTCATCGTCATCTTCAACAACTTGGAAAAGTTCCTAAACTTAGAAAATGGGTGCCTCATGAATTGTCTGAAAATAACCTCAAATCCCGAGTTGACATTTGCTCTTCTCTCAATTCTCGCCAACTTGTTTCACCTTTTTCGGATAGACTTGTGATCTTTTATCGAAATGTTAAGCGTCGTAGACAGTGGCTTGGTAAAGGGGAAGGACCCCAGCCACAGCCGAGAAGGGAACTTCATGAGCAAAAGGTTCTTCTTTCAATCTAGTGGGATCTCCAAGGAATAATCCACTTTGAATTCTTACCACCTAATGCAACAATTAATGCTCAAATATACTGTAGCAATTAGAGTGTTTGAACAAAGATTTGAGGAAAAAGACCTGCTCTAGTGGATCGAAAAGAGGTGATGTTTCATCAGGACGATACGTGACACCACACAGCAAGAATCACGTCACAAAATATCGAAGAACTTGGTTGGGAGAAAATTTCTCATCCACCTTATTCTCCCGATCTTGCTCCTTAAGACTACCATTTGTTTCGTAGCTTACAGAATCATTTTGAAGAAACAGCTTTTGTAACACAGGAAGAGGTTAAAACTGACAATTGTGAGTTCTTCGAATCAAAGCCAAAAGAATTTTACAGTAATGGAATTAGTAAGCTTGTTAATAGATGGAAGGAAGTCATAGATAATCAGGGAAAATACATTGTTGATTGAATCTGTAATTAAATGTAACATTTGGTCACTTGTTTTCTTTATTCAAAATTCGGACAGAACTTATGGGATGATCTGATAGTATGATATGTTGGGCTCTAGGAGTAAAGTTGAAGAAGTGTGACACAGTGACACACCGACATTCGCATTTATTATATAGATGTTATACGTATAATAAATATTTTAGCTTGAAATGCTGTTTACTGTGATAAAAGATATTTTATTTAATGTGTTTTGTGTCTTTTTTTTTATAATAACAGCTTCGAGCATTTGGAGTCTGTTCTTAACCTGAGTGCTCTATAGTATTTTGATATAATCGCCATTATTTTTCTTATGCCAGTAGATAGTCATTTTTATCATCGGATACATCTCTGAAGGCGCGCTAAAATTGTAGGCTGAAAATGTTCGATTGCCTTCAGCCGTTTCCACTGTCAATATTTAACAGTCTCCCCCCACCCCACTACGAGGGATGTATGAGGCATAAGCCCGAGTTTTACCGTGGGTTCTGCGAGCCCGTAGACTCGACCAAAAATATTCCCTTAGAACCCCTCTAAACGGGTTCAGTGTCTGTCTACCTCCCTGGGCGAATGCCTCGTCCGGGTTCCTATCTGCCAAAGACAGAGTTCGACAGTTGAACACGCCTATGGTACTGTTTCCCTGTCATCCACTGGAAAATGCCAGAATTTCTTTAATGCATCACGTCCCTTCAAGATATGAGCGATCCTGACTCTTCACAACCTTATAGCCTCTTTAACTCTAAGCAATGTTTGTCACCATACTTGCCCCTCCCACACACTGTTCCGCTATACATTGTCACAAGCTTGTTAAGTAGATTACGCTTTGTTTACCTCATCCCTCTCGACGCCAATATGTCGATGTCAGTAGCATACTCTGAATGTATTAAAAAGTTTCAAATTATCTTTAGGTCAAGAGGTTAAAGGTCCTGTCTAATACGGAATCCATTAATTGAACCTAAGAGTATCTATTTTAGAATCTCACCATTGGCTTTCAAAATTTGTCTTGCCAGTAATACATTTAAAGACAGGTCTTCTCATGATTTCTTTGTTAGAACCGTACCTTTGAAAGTAAGATAGGCATGTAGATTATCATCATATTTCGTTTGGCCCGAACCGATTGTACCCCTGTGCCAGACTAATATAATAAATTAACCATCCGTGATGAAA
>CAHIKZ030000529.1:1685000-1825000 GCA_903632075.3 Acanthosepion pharaonis | reverse complement strand
TAACTGGCAGATAGTCTAATATTTTTAGTGCACTGAGATGTGTAGACATTCTATGGAAAATGACATATAACAAATTTCATTTGAAGGTCGTCTCATGTTAAAAATAGAGTCATTGGTAATCAGGCTCGCGGGCCGGTCAAAATGCCTTAGGTTGCCGACCCTTGCTATAGACTAAGCTTGATGGAGCCTACACTCAGATGTTGAGAGCTATAATTAGCATCTCTTGAAGACAATATCCAACTAAATGACAGCTCTATGGACCCATGACTCATATTTCTACAACCTTATGCAAAGACATAATGAAATTTGCAGGATACTGTTGGCGAGTAAGACAAGTACTTGCGAGTGGTCTACTGCTCTGGACACGTAGCAATGGCCCAAGACGTGCTGGTCGCCCAGAAACCATCGACATTGACCAGCTATGTTGTGACATAGAATGGCACACGTATGATCTTCCTGTCAGGATGAAGGATCATGATAGATAGCGGGACATATTAGAAATATCCGAATAATACTAAAAATAAAATAATTAATTTCACTTATTAATAAAATTAAAATAAAAAAAAAATGTGATAGCAACTCAAGTGTGTGTACTCATTAGAAATTACGTTATAATAAGATGAAATTATTTCGGCGAGAAAATCCTTTCGAGAAATTTCGCTTCGGGTACGAAATTGGCGCTAGCAGATATAAATTCATAGATGTCATCCTCGGAAGGAAATTCTGGATTTGTTCTGTCAGTCTGGCTCTGTGTCCCAACTGGTAGAGGCATGCTTCAGCATGATAACTGGTTTTCCTGAAGTAAAAAGGGATGAAGGTTCGATTCTTGTTGGAGACAAAGTTTTTTCTGTAGTAGGAATTCCCAAATTCGCCGGATTTTATCAATCTCCCTGTTTTGATAATATATATATAAAAAAAAAAACCCCAAAACAGGGATAACAAGAAAAACACAAGTACCTATCCAAAATAACGTTTATTGTAATAAGAACTATATATTTACACTATTTACATCGTTCGGACCATTGTCCTCATCTTTATTGTCATATTCACGACGTTTCGGCAGTTGTAAACTCCAGCCTTCTTCAGGTGATATAGGGTGGAATTTCGAATCGAACCATTTATTTAACCCTTTGTTCAAAACTCTAACATATGTCACCTGAAGAAGACCGGAGCTTACAACGGTCGAAACGTCGTGAATAGTGCAATAGAAATGAGAAAAACAGTACAGACGTTCTAAATAGAGCAAATAGTTACAATACCTCCTCCCACGAATCTAGACAAATGTTGAAGGACTATATATGTATATATATATATATATATATATATATATATATATATATAGAGAGAGAGAGAGAGAGAGAGAGAGAGAGAGAGAGAGAGAGATATCTGTGTGTGTATGTGTACGTGTGTATATGTATATATTATGGAATGGATCAAGTCTCGCAATTATTTAACATATTTTCTGTTTATATGTTATTTTTAACAGATACAATTTATTTAACGAAATTATCTGTTTTCTAACATTATTAATTACATTTACCGGCCTGAATGTTCGAGAAGAACATTTATTAATTACAGAACGTTTGGAAAGTTTCTGACACGCTTGTTCAAACCCAAGAAAAATTAAATAAAAAGCTTAATCGTGGTACCTTTTCTGTCGTTTTTAATGAAACATGCATATATATATATATATATATATATATATATATATATATATATATATATATATATATGTGTGTGTGTGTGTGATGGCTGGCTGGCTGTGATTTCCGAGTTTGCCTGTTTACTCGATCGTTATCTAATCCCTGCTGAAGACACCTGCTAAGGTCAAATTGCGTTTCTTAAACATCCAGAGCCAAGATATGGATTTTACGGCAAACTGAACTTAGAATACTTTATTCACAATTCCGATCATGATATACGATTTATTAGCCAGAACTTGATGGCTGAATTTAATGACAATTATTTACATACACACACACACACACACACACACACACACACACACACACACACATATATATATATATATATATATATATATATATATATATATATATATATATAATTAAAAAGGCTTAAACACTAATATTCCATGGTTATAATTTATTACAGATCCAATTCATCAGACCTACAAATTAAAAAAGAAATCGGAAAAAATAACTCCGGGAATAAAAAATAAATTTAGCGAAAGTGAATGTATGAGAGTGGGGAACGAATTTGAGGGGTAACAGAAAGTTCTAGAGATGGGTAACAGACGAGAGAAGAACAGGAAGGCCTATAAGTGAAGGTGGGGGTTAAAATTTAATAGAGCTAAATTCAAAAGAGAAGTCAGTTAAAAGTGTGCTACAGATAAAGTTGAATTATTTTCCGATGCATAATTTATTCTTAAATCGTCTTAACCACTAATATATATTAACGACTTATATTATCTATCTATCTATCTATCTATCTATCTATCTATATCTATCTATATATATATATATATATATATATATATATATATATGTATACTTTGGAATTTGTGGGTTTGATGAATTGGATCATGATTACGATTCCAATGTAATAAATTATAATCATGAGATATTAGTGTTTGAACCTTTTATATTATCACCATTCACATAAACACAGTAGTAAATGCCTTATGTTTGTCTGCATTTGGAGATTCGACTCCAGTTAGGCTGGTCAAACTCTCTGCCTCCGGGCACAGTCTCGTCTCGGGAAACAGCTACTCGACCCCGTTTTATACGGGATCTACGGGGAATTTTTGGCCGAGCCTACGGGCACGGATAACCCACATTAAATTCTGTTTTGTGCCACAACTGACCGACTGGGGCGCTTGGTAGATATTCTAGAGTTGAAGATTCGTCTCCAACTGTGCTGGTCCAATGTCTACTTCCAGATGAGGCTATATCGAAGGGTAGAATCTCTTCTCGTGTAACAGCTACCCAACCCCGTTTTATACGGGGCATTTTTTTTTAGCTTACGGACTCGGATACCCCGTATTGAATTCGGCCTTGTGCCACATCTGCCCGCATGGGACGTTTGGTAGATATTCTGCAGTTAGAAATTCATTGTGGAATTCAATTGACTCACTTGTAGCAGTTAACTACTTGTTCTACGAACCACTGGCGAATCTTGTATGTGTTATTCTTGTCCTAAATATTATCGTCCATTAACAACCTTCGTTTGACTATTCTGTTAAGTAATTCCCTAGGTTAGAACAATCTATCTATCTATCTATCTATCTATCTATCTATCTATCTATATATATATATATGAAAAATATAGTTTTAAGGTGTGCTATATTTATGGGATAAAGTGCTCAATATCAGAAATAGAGCGTATGTAAATATATATATAAAAGTGAACATTGAAGTCAACACTCGGAGGCGATAGGCTGTTTCATGCTGGACGCAATCGTCAGGCCTGAAACAGCGTGTTGCCTCTGAGTGTTGTCTTCAATGTTCACTTTATATATATATATATATATATATATATATATATATACTCGATGAATTAATTAAATATAATTATGAAATCCTCCTAATAATTACTATCTGTGTTTATCATCGCTTGAACCGGCTTCTAATGCTCTAGAGTGAGCGGCTTGGTGAGAGTAGTCGTGGCTACAGGGGGCACAGTCCTATGGTTAGAGAGAAACTCAGTAAGAGTTCCACCACGGAATTTGTGAGCGAGTGGCGCTAAGTTGAGTCTGATTTGCAATCTCTTCGTCACCGAGGCCCACTGGAACAGTTGGTATGACGTTTGCATGATAAGCTAACTCTCAGGGTTTCAATTCTCGGTAGTGGATGCGCACTGCTGATAAGTCCCAAATCGAGGACGAAACGGCCGTCCAGTGCTTTCTGCATTCTGTTGAGGTTTCTATCAGACACGATGAATTAATTAAATATATATTGAGGAATGGACTGCATTCTTTTACAGATAATTAGATTAATTTGCCGTTGTCTGACACAGGGCCACATAATTGAGGGATATTATAATAAGAGAAAGCCTTGCTTAAATTGAAAGATACTACTTAACATCTTGAATTTTAGCAGTGATATATGCAACTGTCTCACAGAACTCCATTCCATTTCTTTTATTTGCAAGCTTCTTCTTTTTTTTGTCTATGCACTTGGTGAATGTTGATTATTATTCATCGTTCTAATCGAATTTATTCCCCTGCAGAAAAGCACGGTTAACAAGTCCGTCTGATTCGAATTTTTTTTTTTTTGAACTAAAATGAACCTGTTTATTTTAAGAAAAAAAAAAAAAAAAAAAAAAGTGGGCATCTCGCCAAATGGTAATATTATTCAGACACTGCGCGTATGTACATTCGAGGAAAACTAATGACTAATCATTAAATGATAGAATGTGTATTTTTATTCGAAGTTCTTTTATATTCTTAATTATAACTCCCAGCCAACACCTCATGAATAATGGACTATTCTGTTTTGAACGAGTGTAAAAAAGGAAAAGACATATCAGATCCGCTACTTGGTTTCAATGAGAAAATGAATCAAAGAAAGAAAGAAAGAAAGAAAGTGTGCCAACACTTCATAAATAATCGACTATATCGTTTTGATTGCGTAGGAAGACAGAAAATGCATATCAGAGACGGAACTTGTCTTCAGTGAGAAAATGATTGAAAGAAAGAAGATTTACATTATCTACATTTTTCGGATTTCTGTCCTCATCTTTATTTTCAAGTTCATTACATTTCGACCAATGTACGCTCCGGCCGTCTTCAGGTAATTGGAATTTTGAAACGGACCATTTATTTCGTCCAACTAGCTAGATTGTTCTAGTTCCACGTGTCATACCTCAAGGACACCGGGCCCAGTGGTTAAAAGCGTTGGTTGGATTCAGTGACTTGACACAAAGAGTTGTGAGTTCAATACATGATGCAGTGATGAAGAAAAAATCTTGGAGAGTTGAGTTAAATGGAGCCAACTGAGACTTCTGGAAGTGGCATGACACGTGGAAATAGAACAGTTTACCCCCGGTGTACGAAATAAAGGGTCCAGTTCGAAATTCCAATCACCTGAAGAAGGCCGGAGCGTACAACAGCTGAAACGTCGTGAACATGACAATAAAGATAAGAACAAAAGTTCTAACGTTGTTAATAATGAAAAATGAAACTCAGATGAATATTAGAACGAGCAAAATAAATGGCACTTACTTTCCTGAAAAAAAAAAATAAGTGTTTCAAGAAAAAACATTTCATATTTTTTTTTTTTTTTTAGGTAATAAAGTTTTTTTTATTTGAACAAAGTACCTATAAACAAAAACAATATCTTTTATTTTTTGCTATCCTCTGCCAGCCGCAGTGATGGAGAAACCATTACCTCGCACCATCGCCAGTGAATCACGCTGAAAGAGCAACTGCGTTTCGCGAGGCCCGTCCCTTAATCGAGACGCCATCCCGCCAAGCCTCGGAAGGAATGCCATCGGACGAGGGCCAATAGACCCAGAAGTCTCCACTGCCACTGGAGTAAAAATTAATTTGTCCGCAAGAAAAGAATATTTAACTATTAGTTTTTTTTTATCACCGCGACCCCGAGCGACAGGCCCCAGCTCAACCGCGGACCTGACCAAATTACCGATCGAAAATTAATCGGCATTTGTCGCATCCCAAATTAACGACTTCCTCATTTTAAAAGAGAAAATGATAATCCCAACCGGCCGCTTTCCATCACCGCGATCGCGGGCTACGTGTCTGATTTTGGAAGGAAACCCAGCTGCATCTAGACCTCTTCTGATGATGTCGTTTATTGCTGCATGGCTTGGAAAGCGGCCGGCACTACGACGACAGGAGAGAGGATGCTAACCAAATTCATCAATTTCATAAATTTAAACAACCAGTAACGTTAAATTTCGGTTAAATAATGCTGAACGTTTTCTCTATGGAAACTAATTTCACATTTCGTCTTCCTTCATGTACCCTGTCTCTTCGGGACGTGGGCAATAATTGCTCTCCACACCTCCTGTACCTTGTAGGGCTAAGCAACGCTTATCGAAGACTCTCACCCCATATTCTACCATCCACTGACACAAGCTCGTCAGGTCGATAGCGTACAGCTTTCTACTCTTCATCTTGCCTTTCCTCATTTTGTATCCAAGAAATTTCTGTTTATGATTCTGATTGTAAGGATCTTTTGTGTCTCTATTTTCTACAATACATCTTCAATGCTTACACGTACCGTCCATGGAATTCTCAGCATCCTTCTGTGGAAAAAACATTACTATTGCCTCTAGTTTTCTATTCATCTTTGATGAGATGGTCCAGCATTCTCTACAAGACTAGAGGAGTGATTGGTTGGTTGTTTTTTTTATGGCATATCAACCTCAGTAGGTCATTTAATGCCAACAAAATTATTGAAATAGATTCATAGCGATAGTTTGATAAAAAAAAGTGTGTATGTATACATATATATATATTTGATTTGGTTTGTTTCATTTTACGGCATATTAACCTCAATGGGTTATTTAATGAAGACAACATTTTTTTTCCTGATAATATTTTGTTTTGTCAAAAATCTATTTCTGGTATTATTTTTTTTCCGGAAAAATGTTTAGCTGATAATATTATTTTCAAAAACGTATTGCTGGTATTTTTTTTTTTTCAAAAAATATATTGCTGGTAATAATTTTTTTTTATTCAAAAAATTTATTTCTGGTAACATTTTTTTACATAATATTTCTGGTATTAAAACCTATTTTTACACTTTTATGATATTTTCCTGATTTTTAATCCTTTGCTTAACTTTAGGAAGGCATTTTTCGCTGTTCCAGTCCGCCTTAAAATTTAGCTGTTACATTTTCCGTCTTCGGTTCAAACATTTTCCAGATGTTTTTTCTTGTTTGATTGTTTTTTTTTAAATCCCCAATTTGTTGGTCATCGCTTGGACTAATCCTCTTCCTGACAACGATACATTATGCCGGCTGCTGCTGATTTTCTTTAGCGGCATATTAACCTTTTCTTCTTTCATGTGCCACGTCCCTTAAGGACGTTGGTGATCATGCCCCACCACATCTTCTTGTCTCTTGTAGATCTTTTTGTTATTTCTGCCAAACCATTTTCTGTCATCCATTTGCTCAAGCCCATCAAGTATATTACGCGCTGTTTTCGTCTGTTCCTCTTTCCCTCACTCTGTCATGTGAGTATCAGATTTTCCAAGCCCTCCTTCCTCATTACGTGCCCTAGAAATTTTAACTGCCTCTTCTTGATGTATGTTTCCTTTTTGTTTCCATTCTCTCCAAAATCTTATTGTTGCTCACATGTTCGACCCATGGTATCCTTAGTAGAACCACATTTCTGTTGGCTTCGGGTCTCTTCATCTTTGAGTAGATTGTCCAACATTCGTGGCCATACAGGAGGACAGATATCACGTAACAGTTCAGTACTCTTTTCTTTGTTTCTAACGAAATTTTCCTGTCTCTTGATACTCTGCTTAGCTTCTGGAATGCATCTTAGGCCATCCCAATACGTCTTCGGATCTCAGTGTCTCACTTCCCATCCTCTGTTAGAACAATTCACAGATATTTACATTTATATAACTGATTGATTTTAGTATCCACGCCCTGTAATTTGCATTTTGGGCTCATCCATTTATTGATGACCATACATTCAATCTTGTAGTTTATGCCTAATCCTTTCTTCTCGCTATCTTTCGCTACATTTTGTCGGGCGTTTTGTAGTTTCCTTCCCATGTCTGTTATCAACACTGAAAGGAAAATATCTTATGGGTTATTTAATGCCGAAATTGTTGTGAAGCAATTTTCACAGTGGAGGCTTGTATTTGTACTAAGTCGGTCCTAAAATAGGTTCGACGTACAAAACGTTAGGAACTTGATATAATAAGTGTATCGCAAAGTAATCTAGTTGTGGTCGCTGATACTGACCGACCGCCCTCCTGACCGACTCGTTACTCTTACTACTCCTACTTATTATAGGAGGGAAAGTCTATTAACTATAGAATAGGTGTGTTCCACTATAACAGAAATCTAAATATTTTGTCAGTAATTTTATGCTTTCAAGTACCGACATAATGTATATAATTTTATGCTTTCAGAGCAAAGATGTTTTTTTTTTTAGATAGATAATTTATAGATCATAAAATATATTTTTGCTCTTTATTTTAAAGCATTGCTGGCAATTTTATTACAAAAATGTACTGCTGGTAATTTTATTACGAAAAATGCATTTTTAGAACTTTTTAGTGTTGTATTGCCATTTAACTATAAAATGTACCGTTGATTTGGGGATTTCCTATTTGCCCATGGCTGGGAACTTAATAGGTGTTACCACTCTGGGTTATGATGAAGCTGGTAACAAAAAAAGTTAAGAGGCGGTTCCACGTTCTTCAAGACCTCCAATCTCGTGATCAGAAGCTTTGCTGCTGGTCGTTGTATATGGTAATATACAGGAGTAGCTCCCTATTTAAAAAAAAAATCACTTTAGTTTAAACTTTTGTAGTGATGTATATATTTATTATTTAAAATGTATTTCATTTACCCAATTAGTTACCCGAAATTATCCAAACTACTTCAAAACATGGGACTAGATTATGGAAAGGTATTCCTGAAAACGAGTTCCAAGAATGTTTCCGGCAATAGCACAATAGCAAATAGCGTCTCAAGAGGAAGCCTTTGAAGGCGACAAGGCAAACAAACGTTTATTAAACAGGACCATTCCGGGAATTAAATCGCCATCCCTCATATTCAATTGTTGCTTGATTTTATTTAGCGGCATATCAACACCTCTATGGGTTATTTAATGCCAAAATTTAAATATTTCGAACACAATTTTATGCCTTCAACTACAGATAAAATGTTAGTAATTTTTTTCAGAAATGTAATGCTTGTATTTTTACTATAAAAATGGATAGTTTGTTACAGTTTTTTTGTGTATATGTTATAACTAGTGAGCCAGTCAAAATGACTTAACTCCCTTTATAGTCCACCAATAGAAGGTTAACCAATCAGAATCCGCAGAACATTGTATCCGTCGTGTATACAGGCGGTCATTTTTTGTTTAACCTACCCGAATGACCAGTGCCAACTTGTCAGACGAAGATGACAGAAGGAAGTACTACGCTCTGCTACTTTGCTGCGATATCCACTGCTAACCTGAACTATGATTTCCTACTGTCTCCGAAATATTCACTGCTAACCTCTGGATTAAATAGTTCTCTATTTGTTTATAGCTGAGACCCTAACAGATGCTACCATGCCGAGTGTGGGTAGACCTGAAAATAACAGCAATTAAGAGGTTGTTCCACGCTACTTAAAACCTCCAAACTCCTGATCAGAAGCCTTGCCGCTGGACGTTGTTTATGGTCATATACAGAAGTAGCTCCCTATCTAAAAATTTCACTTTAGTTTAAACTTTTGTAGTGAAGTATATATTTATTATTTAAAATGTATTTAACTTACCAAATTAGTTCCCCGAAATTATCCAAACTACTTTTTCATTGTTTCATTCTGTATCTATTCACTTACGTTTCTTATTAGACTCAAGATTAAAACCAACTTCTGAGTGTGTTCACATACATACATCTCAGAGGAATAAGCCTGCAAATAAGTAATACCTTCGCGCTGGGTGATTGCCAGTTTGTTTATTTAAACCGCTTGTTAGTTCAGCCTCCTGCCACCAGGTGTCTTCCACCTTTGGACCTGCGCATGCACTACATCGGTCTCTACATCCTGTATTTCTACAATTGATGCTTACTCCTTTATTCTTGCTTTCCTTTTATTATCTTCGCGCTAAGATTTTTAAAACAATCAGGACTTTCTTCTTGATACAGAATTTACAATCCACACCTCAATGAAAAAGAAAATATAACAGGGAAAAAAATAACTGGGAAATCTTTTACAAAAATCCCATTTCCATGTCTACTTGAAATTGAATCTGCGGTTTCTTGTGGACCGTACTCTCTTTTTTTTTACTCCAAAATACCCACCCAAGTACATTAATTATGAAAGACCTAAAATAAAAGCTGAATTGTATAGCCTTTGTTTGACCTATTTGCCATCACGGAAAAAAGCAAGGCTTTTATGCCATCACGGAAAAGAGCAAGGCTTTTAAGTATTTAAATATTTAAATTGATAATCGTAGATGTAAAAGACTCCATTAGTCCTGAAGAGGACGATGGCAGACATAACACAAATCATTTATATCGCTTGTCGCTTCGACGTGGTGTAATGCAAGCTTCTCTGGCTAGAACAATTACGACTGAGTAGTGAGTACGATTCTCACTGGGTACCCCCACACATTTGGCCATGTGCCGCATCTAAGCTACGCTTAGAAAATCATTTACGACACTTCAACGTAGTATAATGTTTAGCAAGCTTGTTTCGCTACAACGATTACAACTGAGTAGTAAGTTCGTTCCTCACTGAGTGCCCCATATTTTCTGCCTTGTGCCACATCTGTGCCACGCTTAGAAAATCATCACGCATATTGTTTTTTGGGGTTGAAGTTAAAATAAAAGAATTCTTTGTATCAGCTCAGTTGAGATTCAGAAAAAAACTCATACAATTAATATATATTTTCCAAAAGCATAATTTTCTAATACTAAATTTCTTCCAGTAAAAGACTTGACAGTCACTCATGGTAGAGAGGTACTTATTGAGTGTGTGATATGAATGTAAGAGATGCCGAAGATTATGAATATATGGAGGATAGATAACCACTGACCAGAGAAGCGAAGCGGGTAAGATAGCAGTATTAAGGGAATTATTCATACAGATATCTGTTTCAGAAAGTAGCAGTTCCTGGGGATAACGTTTTCTGAGTTGAACTCCATCTTTACAAATGGAATACTGAGGAAATGTGGGTGGTTCGACTTCGACTGGACAAGTTTACTTTCATTAATTTATTTTTTTATTTTTATGTATCTTTCGGACGTTGGCGTTAATGGGTCTCCAGATATACAATCTGCCTATTGTCATGGCTGCTTAGGAAACAGAAAAAATTGGTTTTGTTTTGCAATCTCTACGGCAGCAAAAGTCTTTAATTATATCAAGTATTGTTTGTTTCTGTTTCATTTGATTGAATTAGGCCATAAATGTGAGTATTTTGAGATAGTATTTGATTAGTATACTTAAGAATGATCATGTAAGGCTTTAGAAGGTGCTTATCTCCATTTGATGGAGATAAGTTACGTGTGTCACATGACAGGTTCTTAGTGACGTCACGCCATACAATAATGAATGCAGCAATCAAATTCAGTTCTTTTAAAGCAGGCAAACCGAAAGTCCAAGCCGCCGTGACTCGGGCACAGGCTAAATCTGCCTCCCCATCAGCTTATAAGTCCAGCTTAACGTCCTCTATTCGAGAAAAAACCAAGACTCGCTGTTTCCCGATCGTGGAATATGTCCTCACCTGGGACATAGGTGAATCCGGCCAGTTTGAATCTGGAGTCCTAATGGAGTATGCATACACTTGAGTTCCCCCTCACTGGAATATGATTGGCTGGTGTCCGTCATAAATACAGACGGACGTGTTGCTACGACAGAGTTTAAGTCTATGACGACGCCCATTGGACTACGCCATTGGCTATCCTATTGGTCTACACCTATTACCTGCGACTACGACGAGTACCAGTCGATTACTGCTACCGTGTACTACTTGTTTACAGTAGCCAAAACCACTTAGCTACTTCGATCAAATATATCCCTTTCCGGGACATATCACATGGTTTCTCCAGACACAGGAGTATCTCCATATTATATGTAAGACCTTACCTTTTTGCTTCTCCTTACACTCTGCTTCGCTGTGTAGATATATGTGATATATTATTCCCCGCATGGGACACTTGTATATATGTTTTGTGATGTCAACGAATACTCGTTACCACTTTTGTAATACACGTTGTAATAGAGATTTGTAATCGTCGATACAACTATAGTAACGCCGTTGAACAATACTGGTGTCAGACGCCTTCGAATAACTCTTGCACTAATAGTACTTGCTCTATAATACTCGCTCGAAAAATAACTACCGAATAGTAATCCGTATAGTGATCAGTATACAGAAGTAGTATAATGAATAATATAGAGATAGAGGATAGTTAGAAAGAGTGGTCCGTATAGTAATAGAAGATAGAATAGAAATGGTGAGAAATTATCAGGTCATGCCATAAGTTCTGTCCGAATTTTAACTTTTTGTTAAAATGAACGAAATTTAAAGAGTATTTTATAATGTCTAATGGAACCGAACATTATTTTTATGTTTAGATGCATTTAAACTGATCAAATTTTATTTCAGAGAACAATAAAATTAAATTTTGTTTGATTAAAACCCTGGTAACATGGAAGTACCCAAGAATCATTTGAGGCACATAATGCTTTATGAGTTCAAGAAAAGAAACTCAGCAGCCGAAGCGGCTAGAAACATTCACTCAGTTTATGGAGAGGAATGTGTCAATGAAAGAACTTGCAGAAGATGGTTTGCAAAATTCAGAGGTGGAGATTCTACCCTTGAAGATGAAGATCGAACCGGACGTCCAGTTGAGTTTGATGAAAAGCTTCTTGAAGCAGCCCTTGAAGAAAATCCTGCATTATCAGTTGAGGAATTGGTAGTGGTTCTCAGTTCAAACCATACAACTGTTCATCGTCATCTTCAACAACTTGGAAAAGTTCCTAAACTTAGAAAATCGGTGTCTCATGAATTGTCTGAAAACAACCTCAAATCCCGAGTTGACATCTGCTCTTCTCTCCATTCTCGCCAACTTGTTTCACCTTTTTTTTGCATAGACTTGTGACTGGTGACGAAAAATTAATCTTTTATCGAAATGTTAAGCGTCGTAGACAGTGGCTTAGTAAAGGGGAAGGACCCCAGCCACAGCCGAGAAGGGAACTTCATGGGCAAAAGGTTCTTCTTTCAATCTGGTGAGATCGCCAAGGAATAATCCACTTTGAATTCTAACCACCTAATGCAACAATTAATGCTCAGATATACTGTAGCAATTAGAGCGTTTGAACCAAGCTTTGAGGAAAAAAAAAAGACTTGCTCTAGTAAATCGAAAAGAGGTGATATTTCATCAGGACAATGCGCGACCCCACACAGCAAGAATCACGTCACAAAATATCGAAGAACTTGGTTGGGAGAAAATTCCTCATCCACCTTATTCTCCCGATCTTGCTCCTTCAGACTACCATTTGTTTCGTAGCTTACAGAATCATTTGAAAGAAACAGCTTTTGTAACACAGGAAGAGGTTAAAACTGACATTTGTGAGTTCTTCGAATCAAAGCCAAAACAATTTTACAGTAATGGCATTAGTAAGCTTGTTAATAGATGGAAGGAAGTCATAGATAATCAGGGAAAATACATTGTTGATTGAATCTGTAATTAAATGTAACATTTGGTCACTTGTTTTCTTTATTCAAAATTCGGAGAGAACTTATGGGATGACCTGATAGAAGCCTCGCTAATTCCCATATACACATTTCTTTGCCATCACTTATTAGAAATGGAATCACCTGTGTTTGTTCACTGGTGATCTGTGTTCAAACTCCAGTGTCGGCAACGACTCTTTATTACTATTTGACAATATGTATATATAGTCTTGTGTATATCTTAGTGATATAAAAGTCTCTTTGAAATCAAAGCATGTTTGTCATTCCTTTTCCTTTCAATCATTCTGTTCCGTCTTTCAAGAGCTCCTTATAAACTGTCGAAATCTACAGTAAGAACAATATATTTACACCAGTTCTTGGAACAATTAGTTCTTAATATATTAAACGTCTGGGCGGATTTGTCGAAAGATTAAAAAAACATAAATATAACATATAGACACATGGCTAGTTTAGATATTATATCCCTTTAGTCTAAGGTACCTGTTAATTACTTGATTCTTTTAAAAACATCTAATGCAATCAAAAACCAAACTCCTTCCTATAGATGAAATAAATTATAAAGAATTGCCGATTTTTTATACACCAATATTATTTTACTTTCGACAATAATTTTTGTGAACAAAATTTCGTATTGCCGAATGATGTTTTAGTTTGTCTAAGGCTTTTCGATCGTTCGTAGCAGTTACAGTCGCACGCATGCAATCATTTGTTATTGGGTAACTCTTTTTTTGTCAAATTGACATTTTATACCTCCAAGGCTTGTTGAAGATGTAACAACGAAGGTAGCTGATGTGTACATTATACGCACACACAAACTAAATACACATTATATATATATATATATATATATATATATATATATAATATGTGAAAATATATAGAAAATAGGAAGGAACTGGTTAGGTAAATAATCCAAAGTCCCTTAGTATTTTAGTTATTATTTTTAAAAAATAGTGCTCGATACAAAAGTAGAGCATAAATATAATTATTTATTTAAAATATGATTCCAAAAACGCTCTCATGTTTCAAAACAAGAATAAAACTTCAATCTCCATCTTCAAGAAATTTCAAAAAAAGAGCCTTGAAGATGGAATAGAGCTTATTTTAACTAAATTTAATTTAAATAATTATATTGAAGTTTTTGGCTCTTGTTTTGAAAACATAGGAAATGTCGATTTGGAATCATATTTTAAATAAAATATATATATATATATATATATATATATATATATATATATATATATATATATATATATATATATATATATATTGTATTTAGGCAGCATTTTTTTCATTGATGCATGTTTCATTCTATCTTAGATATCCTGTTTGTTACAGTTAAGTGTGTTCAATTTTTCTTTGGCTATTTCAATGTACCTTTTCACAAGGCTATATTTATAATTCCAAGTGTTGATAGTTTGGTGTGCTGCTGGGTCATGTAATTTAAATTGTGTGTATTGTGAAAAGGCAAATTGAAATAGCCAAAAAAAAAAAAAATTGGACGCCTTTAACAGCAACAAAACAGGACATCTACGATAAATGAAACATGCATCAATATATATATATATATATATATATATATATATATATATATATATATCGAACTCGATGGGAGAGTTCGTAATCATATATATCCAAATGTAAATGAACAAAGAACACAATTTTAACGTTCAAAATATTAATTTAAAGTAGAGCAATAAATATTTATTATACACTGTTACATTAGAATATGTGAATATCCGATACAAAATTGTAGATTTTGTTTCAACGTTAAAATCAAACGTTTCTTCGGGTGGCTCAGAAAGGAAAGAAGATAAAAAAAATAACTTTGCTCTTCTTATGAATCTGGGTAATTTTGAATATACTTCTCTATTTCTCTTGCCTTTCTTTTTTGTCTTTTCTTTTGGTAGTATAGTTAATTTCCTATGTTTCCTCTTGACTTTCTTTTCTTTTTCTTTCCGTTTTCTTTTTTTTAATGATTTCTTATCTTCTTTCCTTTTTCTTTATATTAATCCTTTTTATCTTTTATTGAAAATTTTCCAAAAACGGAAAGTGAAGTTGTTTCATTAATCGCAATTTTTAATAAAATCATTTGGTATTGGTACCATCATTGTTAACCACCTGAAGAAACGTTTGATTTTAACCTCATTTTTATATTTTAGTCCTCAGCAAAAGGCGTTCTGTGTTCTCGAGTTCGCGAAAGCAAATACGATGCAACGTGCTTTCCGAAGGCAATTCCACATTAATCCGCACTCCCATAAGAACATTCGACGGTGGTTTAAACAGTTTCAAGAGATTGGGTGTCTGTGTCAGGGAAAAATCCAGGACGATCACAAGTTTCAGAGGAACAAGTAGCGAGAATCCGTGCTGTGTTTGAAGGGAATCCACGGAAGTCCACAAATCTGGCGTGTGATAAGAAGACGTCTACATTTGAAACCTTACGGACTACATCTCGTTCATGCACCTGCCCTTTGTGCTTAGCCTGTGAGATCCCCAGACAACACCGTGTGTGATTTTTTTCTTGTGGTGGATACTACCCACTAATCTCGATGACCTTAAACATCGAATAACAACAGCGATCAACTCAGTGGATCATGATATGTTGTTAGGCGTCTGGGAGGAATTATCTTATCCCACTGATGTTGCCCGTGCTGCAGGTGGTGGCTACATTGAACACTTGTAAGACAGGAAATAAAAGTTGATTGTGAGTAGAATATTTGTGTCTTAGCTGGAGTTTTATATTTTTCCTTATTTAAACATTGCGTAATGAAATCGGTTCATTCTTTTTAATAACCCAGTATATATATATATATATATATATATATATATATATATATATATATATATACTCTTTACATTTTCAAACTGTTTATAGTATTAATGCGTAGTGTACACTACACACTGCAATTTTAATGGTCCTTACTAAAAGTATCTTAATTCCAATTGTAAAGAAAATTTGCTCTGTTTAATGAAAATAAACATTGAGCGCTATTTTGTGAGTCATTTGTAACATATTTCAAATTCTATGTTGTGTTAACAGGACTCGCCTTCCATATATATATATATATATATATATATATATATATATATGTGTGTGTGTGTGTGTGTGTGTGGAACTTTTGTTAAAAATGATTGGCAAGGTACTGTGATTAAACTTTTTATTCAATTTGTCTTATGTTCATATAAGTGATTTCTTATCTCGGCATAAAGTGTGTAAATCTGTTCAAATGTTTCACATATCCAAGCACTTTAAGTTATACTTTTAGCCATTATTAAAGGTGAATTTTATTTTTTTGTTTCAACTGAATGTATGGATTGTTTTATATATTTATCTAGAGTTAAAGGAATGTTTTATTTTATTTTCCACACACAATCAGCGCATTGCGACCCGTGTTCATAGTTGATATTATTGAATGTTGTTTTTTATTTATTTATATATTTATTAATAATACCCCCATTACTTTTAGACATTTTTACATGTGGATGAGGGTATTATATTTGTATTATCAACGAGTATATTGCAAATAGAATTTGGCTGGTCTCCATGTATATTTAAATGAGACCTAATTGAGCTATGGTCAGAGAGATGTAACTTGAGTCTTTTTGTTAGGCATGTTGTAGTATATCCAATATAATTATTTACGAATTTTGATTGATCAGGAACAGGCTTCCTTAAGGTACAAGTGAATTCGTAAATAATATTTAAACACAACAAAAACTGAGTAAAAGCTTAATCGTGGTACCTTGTCAGTCATTTTTAATTAAACTTGCATAATAGAGGAATTGCTACCTAATACGCATTTTTATATTGTGACGCCGGCAGCTAGGATGTGTTCAGCCTAACCGACCTGATTTGCCATATAGGCATAAGGCTAAAAAGCCAAAAAAAAAAAATCTTAGCTTATAAAAAAAGCCTGAAAGAAAATAAAATAAAATATTTTCAACTTGTTCTATGATCAGCCTTCCTCTCCTTTTCTTTTTTGTTTCTTTCTGTCTTTCCATTTTTTCAGCCCCAGGCGCTCCAAACCACAGATGATCTAGTTCCAAAATCATCGGGCGATTGATCCCCAAGTTGACCTCAGGCACCATCCCGTCGCCCTGCTTCGCTTAGGTGACCAGATCTTGTTGAGAGTAGCTTGAACCTTTGTACATCACGCGGCCACATCGTGTTTGCACCCCATCTTCCAGCATGCCTGGGCAAGGGCCAAAGGACCCACGTGTGTAATTTGGGATAGCGAAAATAAAAAAAAAAAGTGGAAGTTTCCTGTCTGACCGGCGGTCGATGAAGACCTGCGAGCGAATCGTTCTGATTCTTAAACGGAATACCCACCGACATAAAGAAAACGGCAAAATCTGTCGACCATAGAAGAAAAGGATACTGTTTATAAACATGAATTCGGAGATGAAAAGGTTACTACATCTATGTGAGACTGAATCGAATTTATCAACGAAAGCTTGTACGTGTTACTGTGGATCTCAGGCCATTCCGAATGAAAAGGAACCCAGGAAAATTACCGCCCGACGAAATATTCTTTTCGTATAAGGACTTTTGCATCGGCGAATCAGACGTTAAAGTAATGGATAGCGGCTCGGATTGAGGAATCGGAGAGCCGAGTTAGAATTCCAATCAAATCCATTACATTCACTTACGTGTTAATACTCTTTGGAAAGGTATGAATCCTCTTCTTCTCTCCCCAGCTATGGGTAAATAGACCGAGTTCTGTAAGCCTTGGATGATAACTGGTCTACAGTAGAAAGAAATGGCAACCTACGGCGGGAGAAAAATCTGCCTCGTCGGTCATATATCGAAAGATAAATGATAGCCTAAGCGTGTATCACGCATGGCACATAACTGATTGACGTACAGATATCAACTCTACTGACCCATGCGTTTGCCCATCAAGACAGGTAACTTATTTATTGGTTTGATCTTGCTATACATGTATATATTCGCTCGTACCTTCTATTCTTTTATAACCCCTCCCCTTGGTTAGAAAATTTTTTCTTTTCGCTATTTCATCCTGTATTTGTATGGAATTAAATGTTTTATTTTGAAATCCTTCGTCTTGTGTCTGTTTTTCCTTGACTTCCTTGTGTCCGAGAAAGAATCCCATCCTGTACTTTTCATCTTCTGAACAGTTGTTCACCTATATGCTATAGGTCCGTAATATATATATATATATATATATATATATATATATATATATATATATATATATATATATATATATATATGGAAGGCAAGTCCTGTTAACACAACATAGAATTTGAAACATGTTACAAATGACTCACAAAATAGCGCTCAATGTTTATTTTCATTAAACAGATCAAATTTTCTTCACAATTGGAATTAAGATACTTTTAGTAAGGACCATTAAAATTCGCAGGTTTTTTCAAACTGTTTATGCTATGAGTTTGTAGTATACACTACGCACTGATATCAGAAACAGTGTGAAAAGTCCTGCGAATTTTAAAATTAAGATTCGGAGGTGAAAATGATCATTTACTAAAGGTATCTTAATTCCAAATGTAAGGGATATATATATATATATATATATATATATATATATATATATATATATATATATATATACTGGGTTATTAAAAAGAATGAATCGATTTCATTACGCAATGTTTAAATAAGGAAAGAAAATATAAAACTCCAGCTAAGACACAAATATTCTACTCACAATCAGCTTTTATTTCCTGCCTTACAAGTGTTCTATGTGGCCAACACCTGCAGCACGGGCAACATCAATGCGATAAGAGAATTCCTCCCAGACGCCTAACAACATATCATGATCCACTGAGTTGATCGCTGTTGTTATTCGATATTAAAGGTCATCGAGAGCACCTCGTTACGCCAACTTCGTCTCACGCTGTCCACTGACATGAGGTGGACTAAATACATTGAATCAATAGCTTCATCTACCGCAAGGAAAGTTGGTTCTCTCTGTTGTGCCAGAAAGTTTTTCTCGTCTGAGTCCGTCCTTCAAATCTATAAATCAACCATCCGTTCTTCCCTGGAATATTGTTGTTATATATGGTCTGGTGCTACCGCTGTACGTCTCGGGGTCCTTGACAAAATCCAGAGACGAATATGCAAGATGATTTGGCATCTAGTCTACAATCTCTTTCAGACGTACTATGCCCTCCCTCTGTCTCTTCTACAATTATTTTCACGGTTCCATGTTCCGACAAGCTACTTTCGCTGGTTCCCGGACTGCATGAATTTAAACGTGCTACCAGGCTGGCATCTTCGTTCCACTCTTTCACTGTCAAAACGGTTAAATGTAACCGTCTCTTCTACTCATACAGCTTCTACTCCCGCACTTCCCGTCAGTGGAACTCCCTTCTCCTTGCTTGCTTACCCGGTAACTATAATCTTTAAATATTCAAGTGTAATGTCAATCGACATCTGACATCCTGAGCTTGTTCCCCCTCCTTTTCTGTATCCCTTCCTCAAACATATATATATAGATATATGCATGTATGTATAGACACACATGCGCGCACGTGCGCACACTCACAGTCTCATACTCTCTGCACCCCCATATATATATATATATATATATATATATATATATATATATATATATATATATATATATTCAGTACTTCAATCTCTCCAATATGAAACTTGGCCTTAGTGATAAACATTTATCATCAGTCAAATACATGTCAACTGTCTTCATAAATAAATTCGTCTGATGTTATTGACGTTTATCCCTAAGGTAGATGCAATTCTTGTCTTTTTTTTTCTCTTTTTAGAATTTTCTCTTTTGTATAATGCATAAAGAGACGCTCAAGTAAACATGATCATTAACGACTAACATTTATTTAACTTTGGCGAGAAAATATTACTTTTACTGTAAAATGCTATCAGCAAACGAATAAAATCCACTTGTCGCATTGCGTGTTGTCTCTATGTTCTTCTTGTGGTCTACTGGCAATTCCCCAGGCCCCAGCGCTGCATCAATGTCTGAATGAACGATGGACAATTTGCACGTGAATTAACGTCGTTTCGTGAAGGAAGTGAGGAGTGGGAAATAGAGTTGACGTATCTTAACAAGTCAACGAGCGATTTGCCATAACCGTTGTGTTGTCATTGGTTGAAGACTAGCAGGCCAAGGAATCTGGGAATCGTGTCTGTGCATGTGTGGGGGAAACTTAATTTTTTTTATTGCTGTCATCATGTTGTAGGTAGGCAGACGTTTTTTAGTCTTATTTTAAAACTTAATCAAATACAATCCATCACTGTCGGAATTGACGCCCGCGGTGTTCAAAAACACATGGTTCGAGATGTGAAAGATCTGACCAGTACGCTACGATTTGCCATTTTAACACGTTGATTACAGTTTTAATGTTATTATAATTTCAATCGCATTATTATAAATATAGTCAAATGCTAAATTATTTCTCTGCTATCAGTAATGTGCCATGCGTGATACACGCTTAGGCGATCATGTATCTTTTGATACACGACCGGCGAGGCAGATTTTTCCCGCAGTAGATTGCCATTTCTTTCTGTGGTAGAGCAGTTACCATCCAAGGTTATAAAACCCTGTCTTTCCTGCTATTTACCCATAGCTGGGGGAGAAGAAGAGGATTCATACCTTTCCCAAGGATATTAGCACTAATGTAATGGATTCGACTGGAATTCGAACTCTGCTCTCCGATTCCTCAATCCAAGCCGCTATCCATTACTCCACCGTGCCTCCTCTCTGCCTTACATACACTTATAATGAAATGCTGTTTTTTATATACGTGAGATCGTGTCACGCCATGATGGAATTTGCACTCACTATCTTACCAGATCATAAAGGGAGTCAAGATGAACTCTCCGTCGTCAAATAAAAAAAATATGCTACACCCGATCATGAAAAAATGGTAATGAGCTTCGCGACAGATATAGATATATAAACAACCAGCGCGAAGTGGAGTTAGAGAGTCACTAAAACATAGCAGATAAAAATCTAATGTCTAAGGATAAGGAGTTTGGCAGACGCGCGCATGCGTGAACACACGTACACTGGCTGAGAGCAATTTAACAAAATACTGTCGTGAAATTAAATAATATCAACAGTGATACATCACAGGCATGGTATTTTTTTGTAATGCCCGTTTTGTAGGAGAGACTTTGTAAATCACAGATACAATAATAGTAACACATGCGAACAATACTCCATCAGACGCTGCTAATTTCCATATATATATATATATTTTCCTTTACCCGTCACGTGATCGAATTAATTCAAGATGAGGTCGACTGTTCTTGCTCTCTGGTGATCCATGTTCAAACCCAAATGTCGGCAGCGACACTTTTATTCCTATATGACAGTAATATAATGAATTGAGCAATCGGAGACCCTAGATCGAATTACGTGCAAATACTCTTGAGAAAGGCATGGATTCAACTCTACTCCTCCCAGCTATTGGTAAATAGTAGGACAGACTGGCCTTCGGTGGCAACTAGTCTAGGAGAAGGAAAATTCTGAATTCCAAACTGCATGTGGCCCTGGCGAAGCACATACTATACAGCTAAGGAAAGAGTCGTTCGCATTGACTCTATGGTCCCGACTATGGTCGACACCTTTTTATATCTCGTGTGTTATCATTGGTCTGTATATCTCTGTCTTTACACTTGATTCCTACCAACGGATCAGCGGCACATTTTCTTGTAGTCGAATGTGCTATTTTGTAGTTTGCTTGAATTTTTGTTCCGGGATGTGGCACCATTGGGACGTACCTTCAAGCCATACCACAGATGATCCAAACGTTGTCTTTGAATTTCGATAGACGAAACTGTTCTGAAGCTAAGAATAATTGTAAACGAACGAAGTACAAATCCTGAACAAATGGGTACATATAGTTTTTTAGCCTTGGTTAGCAATCGATTTCTTTGAGTTATAAATTCTTTCTAAGTTCATTCTTCCAAAAAACAAAACAAAAAAACAAAAAGAAAAACAAGTATATTTTCAGTATCTGTCTCTGTCTATATTTCTGAGATGAGGTATTATGTACACTATTTACATTATTCGGACTATTGTCCTCATCTTTGCCACCATATTTATCACGTTTCGGCCTTTCAGTATCTGTCTATATTTCTGAGATGAGGCATTATGTACACTATTTACATTATTCGGACTATTGTCCTCATCTTTGCCACCATATTTATCACAACGTTTCTGCCTTTCAGTATCTGTCTATATTTCTGAGATGAGGCATTATGTACACTATTTACATTATTCGGACTATTGTCCTCATCTTTGCCACCATATTTATCACAACGTTTCGGCCTTTCGGTATCTGTCTATATTTCTGAGATGAGGCATTATGTACACTATTTACATTATTCGACTATTGTCCCCATCTTTGCCACCATATTTATCACAACGTTTCGGCCTTTCGGTATCTGTCTATATTTCTGAGATGAGGCATTATGTACACTATTTACATTATTCGGACTATTGTCCTCATCTTTGCCACCATATTTATCACAACGTTTCGGCCTTTCGGTATCTGTCTATATTTCTGAGATGAGGCATTATGTACACTATTTACATTATTCGGACTATTGTCCTCATCTTTGTTGCCATATTTATTACAACGTTTCGGCCTTTCAGTATCTGTCTATATTTCTGAGATGAGGCATTATGTACACTATTTGCATTATTCGGACTATTGTCCTCATCTTTGCCACCATATTTATCACAATGTTTCGGCCTTTCGGTATCTGTCTATATTTCTGAGATGAGGCATTATGTACACTATTTACATTATTCGGACTATTGTCCTCATCTTTGTTGCCATATTTATTACAACGTTTCGGCCTTTCAGTATCTGTCTATATTTCTGAGATGAGGCATTATGTACACTATTTACATTATTCGGACTATTGTCCTCATCTTTGCCACCATATTTATCACAACGTTTCGGCCTTTCGGTATCTGTCTATATTTCTGAGATGAGGTATTATGTACACTATTTACATTATTCGCACTATTGTCCTCATCTTTGTTGCCATATTTATTACAACGTTTCGGCCTTTCAGTATCTGTCTATATTTCTGAAATGAGGCATTACGTACACTATTTACATTATTCGGACTGTTGTCCTCATCTTTGTTGCCATATTTATTACAACGTTTCGGCCTTTCAGTATCTGTCTATATTTCTGAGATGAGGCCTTACGTACACTATTTACATCATTCGGACTATTGACCTCATCTTTGTCGCCATATTTATTACAACGTTTCGGCGATAGTACGCTCCGGCCTTCTTCAGGGGGTTGGAATGTCGAAATGAACCCTTTATATCGCTCACTGGGGTAGACTGTTGCCATGTTTAATGGATGTCAGTTATCGGTTATCTCCTGTTAATTTCCCTCTCCAAGTTCTCCACCGCCTTAAGCAGGTATTGAACACTTGAGGAACTGTCACTGGATCTAACTAACACCTTTATCCACTGTGCCATGTGTCCTTGTTGAGCCATGTTGAAGATTTCTTCGCTTCGGACACGCATAATCCGCTGTAAATGAATAGCCTACTTAACGAGGTTATGTAAATGGTTGGCAGAACAGAGTTTAACAAATTAATTGCGTTAGGATATAAGACATAGGAAGTGTCTACATGTGCGAGATTGTATGTGATATTAATATATGCTGTTTTATCTATGCGCATAAATTTTAGTTGTCTGTCGCATGAATAAGCAGGCAGTTAACTTGCTACTTTTGACGCTCGTAAACAAATTAGTATGCATCCAGCCTTCTTCAGGTGGTTGGAATGTCGAACTGAACCCTTTATTTCGCTCACTGTGGTAGACTGTTCTAGGACAAATGGCACAGTGGTTAAAGGTGTTAGTTAGATCCAGTGACAGGACCCAGTTAAGGCGATGGAATAACTGTTGTGGGGTAAGACGAGATCGTAGTACAAACTTTCCTTCCAAGCACTGTTATAAACAACGAAAGTGAACGAAATCAGAACAGGGCGAGTTATCAACAAGTTCGAAGCTACTCATGCACAACCGCCATGAAAACCAAGGATTAGTGATCCGTAGCATTGTTCAGATAAAACAAAACTGCTTGCATTAGTTCTCCTGGGCGTTTGGTCTTGATAGACTTTCGTAACTGCTTCAGCGAGTATGGCACAGATGGTTTGACCCCTTTTGAACACAATGCTTTTTGCATCCAAAAAAACCAAAAAAAAACCCCAAAACCTGAAACTATCACCTTCCCTAAAGATAAAACGTCCATGACCTTATTTACATTATTCGGGCTATGGTCCTCATCTTTGTCGCCATGTTCATCACAACGTTTCAGCCGTTGTACGCTCTGGCCTTCTTCAGGTTGTTAGAATGTCAGACTTTTATTTCGCTCACTGGGGTAAACTGTTTCTAGTTCCACGTGCCATGTCTAATGGATGTCACTGATCTGTTCAACGCCTTATCCACTGTGTCATGTGTCCTTCGGGATAAAGGCATTAGTTAGATCCAGTGACAGGATCCAAAATTTATCCACTGTTCAATGTCCTGGTTAAGGTGGTGGGAGAACCTGAGAGGAGAATGAACAGGAGATAACTGACATCCATTAGACATGGCACGTGGAACTAGAACAGTTTACCCCAGTGAGCGAAATAAAGGGTTCAGTTCGACATTCCAACCACCTGAAGAAGGCCGGAGCGTACAACGGCCGGAACGTTGTAACAAATATGGCGACAAAGATGAGGACAATAGTCCGAATAATGTAAATGAAGTACATTTTCATTTTATTCAGTTTCGTTAGTTGCAGTGACTTGTTGCCACTTATCAAAGATCTCTTCGATACATTTTAAATTATTTTCCGCTGGTTTTGATGTGAAGGTCACTAGAATATGTCGGGTGGGGGTAGAACGGAGCAACTGATTTCCAAAATGATTGCCTGTGTTATTCTTGCTTCATGTGGCTATGCTTGTTCATGGCGGAGAATAGATTTTTTTTCCTTTTATTCCACTGTGAACGCTTCTCCTTCCAGATACAAATTCTAAGGCAAGTCTAATGGTTTCCACTGACATGAAATTGAACGAAGATATTAAATCTATTGCTAAGTTTTCTACTAGTAAAGATGGTTCTTTGTATCGTGCTGGACAATTCTATAAGTCTACCAAACATCCGTACATTAAATATTTCTGCCACATTTGGTAATGATGCTTTTGCTTTGTATCAAGAAATTCTTGACAGAATCCAAAGAAAGAATCTGCAATATTATCAGTCTTTACTTAGTAGCTTGGCTTTAGTCACTTTCCCGCTGATTTAACGTTGCTTCCTTATAACTTTTCTAAAATTACTTTAACGGCAATTTTTTTAATAAGCTTTTCTCTTTGGTTCCCCGGCATCACGAATTTAAGCGCAGTACTAGATTGGCAGATAGGTTGCATCATTTTACTGCTTAAATTGCTAAGTGTTTCTATGCTAACAGTTTTTTTTACTCTCATTTCTTCCTTGTGGAACTCTCTTCCGGCTTTTTGCTATCATGTCAACTCCAATCTTAAAAAGTTTAAATGCAACGTCATCTTCTATTTTATTGAATCCTTCTTGTTATTTTCTTCTCTTTCATCAAAGTTTACTAAATTTATTTTACTCTCAGTTAACCCCTGCCGTCATAGTGGGATAATCTCTCTGCTTGGAATGAAATGGATATAAAGTTAGTTAATTCTGAATCTATTTGTAACTGCTACGTATAATTCGGAGTTGAATGCCATTTTCTTCATTAGAATTGCTTCCCAAAAGCGGAATTTATTTATGATACATCCTAATATGCTCAGATGGTGTCTTGAATAAAGCATCTCACCCGCAGTGGCGTGGCTACATACGGTGATGTATTAGCCTGAAAATAATAAAAAGCACACGGATTAAGTTTCTTCAAAATTAAAAGAGAAATTGTCAAAATTAGGGAAATATGCTGCAATAGTATTTAATACGACATTTTGATATTTTAGTACATAGCAGACTACCCGTGACCCTCTGGGTTACTGACAGTTCCGGATATAAACCATTGAAGTCGATTTTAACATTAAAAAATTGTCTGTTTGAAGAAAGTTGAAATAAAAGTACTTACTGTATAAGCAACTCGTATTTTTAAATCTTATTTATTAAAATATTTTAAAATAAGATTAACTTAAAATATTTTTTTAAAATATGGCAAAATACATTTTTAAAATATTCAAAATATTGATTGTTTAAAGAAAGCTGAAATATAAATAATCACTCTATAAACGACTAGACGAAACAACAAATCGGGATCTCTTTGTGCCTGTCTTTAACTTAAAAATATTTGAATTAATAAAAATTGTATGTTTGAAGAAAGTTAGAATAAAAATATATATATATATATATATATATATATATATATATATATATATATATATATATAGTCCGAATAATATGATAAAAATATATATAAATATGTATAAATAACTTGTATTTTTAAATCTTATTCACTTAAATCAGATTAGCTTAAATCATTATGCACCGGACGGCCGCACCACGCAAGCATGCACGCAATCACAGAGAGATGGAAAGAGAGAGGTGGAAAGAAACTTAAATCATCATGCGCCGGACGGATGACGTACCACGCAATCACAGACTTTTAGTATCATATAGACGAATTAAGAGACGTTTGCTTCACCAGTGAACCTCTGAGTGACATTTTCTTGGATTAACCAGAATCCCAGCCAAGTTGAAATTAAGCATAATATGCTCGAAACCCAAGGAGCCGTCCCTGCAAACGGTATAACTCTTTCGGAATAGGGATAGTGACAATCCCCAGTGTCTGAAGCGTCCTCGGAAGTGTAAATGCCGAGGCGGCTTGAGCAAATTTTCTCTTGTCTCGTATATTCGTGGGAATCCTACTTTATTCTTGTCTCTGTGTCATATTCAGCTTAAATAGTTTAAAATATTTAAGGTATTTACCTGCCAGGTAGTGGATTGGTTAGCAGAACGCAATTAGAAATCGGAGGGGCGAGTTCGAATACTAGTCGAGTTCGTTGCATTCATTTTCGCAAAATACACTTGGTAAAGGTATGAATCTATCTCTTCATCCTACAGGTATGAGATAAATTGCAGGTCAGACTGGACTCTCTATCCGGGACTGACAACCCGCTTAAGACATATGGGATACAGTTGCAATATCTGTAAGGCAAAAACAATAGATTTTGGCAGCTATGGATGATCATACGAGAGAGCGATTATCTAGAATGTTGTTGGAACCAACTGGAATTGAGCTCAAGAATGACGTCATCATTCATTTATCTGCCCACCCGGATGCCATATTCTACAAAGTCGAATTTAATGCTGGCATTTTCTCGTATACATGTGGCCAGAGAATAAAAACAGTCCACCAAATGGCACTTCTCTTTTAGGTGGTCTTCAAGCGGCAGGTAATGACCCCAGCTCCTACTCTCAAGGGTCAGATATGGCCAGGGAAGACGCTCCCCTGTGGTTTTAATAAAAAATGAGAAAAATAATTAAAAAAAAAATGTAAATATCCATACATTTTTGCATCATGGGATTTTAGTAGGTTCTCCTGTGAATAGGTGGTATTTTGATAAATCTAGGATTGGCTAAAGATGGATGTGTTCTTGTGGTGAATGAATCAATTGTAACGAATGAATGGGTCATGAATCAGATTGGCTAGGTTGAGAATAGTCAATAGCAACCGGCTTCTCGTTACTCCTACTTCGGCCTTGTGCCAAAATTATGCGTAAAATATACAATAAATATAGACATCATAAAATCTTATCAGTTTCGATCTTAAACTTATGACGTCATCGTTTCTTTTATTATTTGGCTATCTATGGCATCATGTTTTGGCGTCATAATCATGAGAAAACAGTAAAAGTTACTATTACAGAGATATTTCCTAAAAATACTGGGCACACTTCCTGAAAGTCTGAATTGTACTTCTTATACCAGAAAAGCAGGTCAACAAGTTTTGATTTGTGAAAGTCGGCAGTTTCTTTTTTTTCAATTTATTTATCATTTGTTTTACTATAGCGAGGTTTGTTATCCTTAATATAAACAGCTGTGACCCTCGAAAATCTGGAAATCAAAAACTATGATACCTTTCAAGAAAAAGGCTTTAGACTGATTTGTAAGGTTCCAAAAGAAACTGAAAAGAACGTAGTTAAGAAAAAAAAAATAAAAACAAAACAAAACAAAAACTAACAATGCCGAGTGAGACAAACACTTCGGTTATCGACTCAATCAGGAAAAACACGTGCTCCGTTCGTCCGGGCGAATATATTAGCGAGATCCAACGTGATACTAACAATTCTTTTAATGAAGACACCAGCCACCGACATCCGTTTTTCGTATCTACTTCTGTTTCACCTAGCAACAAACCTAGAGAAAGAAACCATCCCGTGGCACCTAAAATCCGCTCGGTTAGGGGACATGCAAAACTCAGCTCTCAGATTCAAAGAAGAGCTTCGGCATTAAACAAAAATAACGCAGATGCCTTACCAAAATCATTCTATCAGAAAAACCGCATTCTTATTGGAACAAATGTTCTCACACTCTTTCTTCTAGGCTTAGCCTGCTTAGTTTCCGCGGTCTTCGCGAAAAAAATAACAGTTACTTTGATTCTAAGTGTCTGCGGCGGTATATTTATTGGTCAGTCGTTGTCGGTGTTCTGTTTTACAAAGAAAATGGAAGCAAATATCAATAAATTATCAGCGGCGAGTTCGGTCCGCGTAGATTGCCAAAAAATAAAAGATTCCTTACCTGGAATCGAGCAGATATAACGATGACATTCAGTGAAAATTGTGAAAAGATTTGTTTTCGTGAAATAAAGTTTTTTATACTTACAAAGAAGAAAACGAATTTGTGTTTGCTTTGTTGCCGAGAAACGCACAGATGTTGGTTGGTCGATTTTGTTTAGCGGCATATCAACACCTCTATGGGTTATTTAATGCTGGAATTCGAAGATAGGAAAGGATAGCCCTGATGAGTCAAGATTAGTTTTAAGGGAAATTTACAAATGAAACATTCAGCTTTATCAGCAGATGGTATTAACAACTCAAATTGATTGAAGAGAGGGGTAATAGTGTTGAGGATGCGCAGAATGAACTAAGATTTTTTGCTATGGTGTTAGAGAATATATCAGAAGGAATTTTTGCCAGGTTAAGTGATCTTCTCTTACATCCACAACAATAAATAATACTTAATATAAAACAAGGCAAAACATGTATGCAATTCAAACAAACAAATGCATTTATATACAATACAAATATTATATACATAATTTTATTACAAGATATTATTGTGTTGTTATGTTTGTTAGTGGATGAAGATTTTGTTTGTTTTTTTGGTGTCTTGGTGTATTTGTATTACAGTTTATAAGAATTCGTAATTAGTGTTGAAACACCGTTATGTTCGTGTTGTTCTTTTTGTATTGTTTAGAATTGAGTCATTCAGAAGTAGTCTACTCTTAACTGTAAGTATGAAATATGTTCAATAATAGTATTTACTTAAATTGTAGTGAGCGTTAATAATTCACTTTGGATAAGTAAAGTCTTGCCAGTTGAAGTTCTTTGTATTCACAGAGTCAGTTGTGGTTTTTTTCGCGCGGGAAAATTATAATCGCAAGTTACGTGGATTAGATTAGCGCTTCTCTGTGTTCGCTGGACTGACTGATTTATCGCAGATGATCAAAGAGAATGTATCATTTGAAATACTTGAATGACGAAGAAGTTCGTAGAAGATATGAAACGGGAAAGATTTGTCGTCTCGATTCGTCGAGACGGGAGTAGTAGTCGTCACATGTTTAAGTTTGAGTGAGTGGTCGAAAAAATTGTCTGTTGCTGATCTGCACAGGTCTGCATCTGCGTGTCACACGTGCTTTGGGTTTTTTAAGAGGTCATGATCACGTGGATGGCTCCAAAACGATTTTGCGCCAAAACTTCGAAGTGCAACTGCGGGCGACCTGATTGGTAGAAATGAACCAATCAGAGGGCTACATTTACGAATGAAAGTTGGAATAGTGCATTACTCGAAGAAGGTAAGATTGGACTAATAGACGAGCCCAATAATAGAATACATACTCTTATTTAATACACTATCACATAGCTGCCATTAATCACGTAAGCCAAATGTGTTAGATGCAATACGGTGCCTCATTTTCTCATCAAACAGAGACTTGACTCCTTCGAGGAGACATTTACATTTATTATGTGCAACCTAGAATATGCGTCTGTTTTGATGCCGGTATAGCCGAAAATAGTCATTCCTGTTGGTTATCGCGACAGAGCATGCTGATATTGTCTAAAAGAACAAATATTTGCAGATATCTCTGATATCTAACAATACGGGACTAGATTGCTGAAAGGTGTTCCTGAAAACGAGTTCCAAGAATGTTTCCAGCAATGGCACAATAGTTCATAGCTTCACAAAAGGAATACTTTGAAGGTGACAAAACAAAAAAACGCTTATCAAACAGGACCATTCCGGGAATTAAATCGCCATGCTTACTATTCAGTCGTTGGTTGATTTTATTTAGTGGCATATCAACAGTTCTATGGGTTATTTAATGACGATATGTAAATATTTTGAATACAATTTTATGGCTCCAACTAAATATATTTTGAACGAAATTGTATGCCTTCGAATACAGATAACATACATTTTGATCATTTTGCTATAAATAAGTATTATTGGTCACTTTACTATAAATAAGTATAATTGGTTATTTTACTATAAATATGTATTGTTGGTCGTTTTGGTATAAATTGGGTAATATTTTTATATAAAAGTACACGGGTAGTATTTTTATATATATAAAAAAATTGCCGGTATGTTTACTATAATTTTCTACCTTTATAGTGTTTTTGTTTTTGTTTGGAGTTCACTATTTCCTCATGGCTGGGACCCTAACAGATACTATCACCTTGGGTCAAGGTGGATCTGGGAACAACAGCAATTAAGAGCTGGTTCCAGGCTCCTTAAAACATCGATCACAAAAATTGCTGCTGGATGCAGTTTATCGTCATATCCAGGACTAGAAATGCACAGAGAAGAAAAGTATAGTGCCGAAAACTTTAAGCGTTCAGGAAGCTTATCTAAAACATTTATTGTTCTGCTTTTGTTGATTGAAATAATATCCATCCCCGAACAGTGAAACATATTAGTAATAAATACACGGGAATATATGATAAATATATATGCAATGCCCTTCTTCTATGTGTCATGTTTCTTCAGGAGGTCTTTTTGTCATTAAAGATATTAACACATAAAAACCCCCAAAAACATGCATACTAATTGTTGTGGATTCCGGGATGAAATCCGGTATCAAATGAATGACAAACGTTGGATTGAAATATAGTAAATAAATGTATTGACGTAATAATACAATTGGTAATACGGTTAGTAGATCCAGAAATGCGGTTAGTAGCAATAATAATATATATATATACAGTCTGGGAAATTCAGTATCGAAGTATGACTTCCTTCTGAGTCGACGTGCTCGCAACTGTGACTCCTACAAAGCGGTTACCTCACACTCTCATTATCTCACTGTCTCACTCTGTATCACTGTATTCACTCCCGGGTATTCACCGGCAGCAGTTCAAGTACACACTGGGCGAGTCCACTTGTATGAAAAAGGGGTAGACCCCTTAGCACTAATTTGTTTACGGGCGTCAAAATAGCAAGTTAACTTCCGGTTTATTCATGCGGCAGACGACTAAAATTTAAACGCATAGATAAAACAACATTCATTAGCGTCACATACAATCTCGCACATGTAGACACTTCCTGTTTCTCATATCCTAACGCTATTAATTTTTTAAACTCTGTTCTGCCAACCATTTACATAACCTCGTTAAGTAGGCTATGCACTTGTAGCTGGTTATGCGTGTACGAAGCGAAGATATCTTCAACACGGCTCTGCAATGTTGAATAATTTTTTTTATTTCTTTGAGTATTATTTGTCATTCAAATTGAAAGAAATGAATTACAAAGATTCTTTGCGACACAGCTTGGGACAAAATATTTTGTGTATCCTATTCTTACACTACAACCGAATGAATTACGTTAGGATATGAGAAACAGAAAGCGCCTGCATGTGTGAGAATGTATGTGACACTGATGTATGTCGTTTTATCTATGCGTATAAGTTTTAGTTTTCTGCCGTTTGAATAAACAGGAAGTTAACGTTCTACTTATGACGCTTGTAAACAAATTAGTCTGCATGTTTTATTTGTTGTGTCAATATCACTACGCATTTTTGTGCAATATTATATACTCGGATATAAACCCTCCTTGTTCATTATGTACCCTAGAAATTTTAACTATTTCTTTCTGGTGTTAATTATGAGTGCACTTCATGTTTCCATTTTCTCTAAAACTTCGTCATTGCTCACATGTTCGGTCCATGGATTTCTCAGTATATTTCTGTAGAACCATATTTCTGTTGCTTCAAGTTTTTCCTTCATCTGTGAGAAAATTGTCCAGCATTCACTGCCCTATAGGAGGACCGATATTATATAAACGTTCTCTACTATTATCTTCATGTTTACCGAATTTTTTCCTGTTTCTTAATACTTTACTTAGCTTTTTGAAGGCATCAGTAAATTTGAATACAGTATATTTGGGCAGCAGTCTTTTATAGAAGTTTCATTGAATATGATGAGCAAGGGTAATGTTATAAGGTTTTTATTTAATTTCCTCTCGTTTTAGTAAACGCACTGTTAAAAAAATTATTTTAATGAAGTCATCAACACACAACTTGCAAGGTTCTGTTTGAAGACGTCGCAATATGGAATTATTCCTATACAACAGAGGTTAGAATTATTACTACTAATAATCAACAGAGCATATAAACGCAGAAAAGTATGTTAACAAACAATCTTTTAATGTATACTGAATTAACAGAAAGCGCTCGGGTTAATAATTACTGCGGAGAATTTCTACAATCAGCTCGTCCACATAAAAGAAAAACTGTGAGAAAATTAAAAAAAAAAAACTGAATAAAAATATTTGTCTTTCCCTTGTGCGTCACATAATTGAATCATGTATAAACTAAATGTATATACTGTATATAGACATTAATAGGATATAGAATCCAGAGAAAGTTTGATAAATTTGACAAAGTGGAAAATGTTTCATCGACTTGATTACTTTTTTTTACGAGATAGGTTTCCTCAGAACGATATATATATATATATATATATATATATATATATATATATATATATATATATATATATATATATATATATATGCATGTTTCATTAAAAACGACAGACAAAGGTACTATGGTTAAGCATTTTATTTAATTTTTCTTGTGTTCTAACAAGAGCTTTTTTCTGGACAAATGGTGTGTAAGAACTGTCCAAATGTTTTATATTTCCGAGCGCTTTCGGCTATACCTTTAGCCATTATCAAGGATGATTCGATTTTTCAGCTTAATTGAGTGTGTGCGTTCTGTGTATGTCTTAGTGTGTGGTAGGGATATTTTTAATTTCTGAATACGGTTGGCACATTGTGGCCTTGTTCGTAGTTAATTTTGTTAAGAGTTGGGTTTTTCTTTTTTATTATTAAAACTTTCATTATTTTAAATCTTTTTTTACAGGTGGATGCACTAAATATATTTGTGTTACAACTGCATCCACCTGTACAAAACACACGTTTTGTCCAGAAAAGAAGGTTCTCGTTCGAACACAAGAAAATTTAAATTAAAAGTAGTACCTTGTCTGACGTTTTTAATGAAACATTCATAAATGAAGGATTGCTGCCTAAATATACAACTATATATATATATATATATATATATATATATATATATATATATATATATATATATATATATATATATAAGTAATTCATCGATTCTAGAAGAATACTCAACAGAATGCCGTTTCGTCCTATATTTGGGAGTCATCAGCAGTGCACATCCAATACCGAGAATCGAATTTGGACCATTAGGAGGATGTGTCGCAAGAGTCAGACTAATTGTACCAACGAGCCTCGGTGACGAAGTGGTTACTAACTGATTCGATATAAGGCCGCTCTTCACAAATTCCGTTGTGTAACTCATCCGAGTTTTCCTAACCCAATGTACTGTGCACCCACAAGAAGATCGCCCTACTAAGAACACCCCATATACTAAGAAAAGTGCTATCAATTAAATGACAATTCTCCTATAGGACCTAAGGACTATAGTTTAGATCCGGCTAGACAGGATACAAAGCAGGAAGAACATCAACAATTCCTGTTGTAGTTGGTGCTCTCGGTTTGGTTGGAAGATTCCAGTAGACTCATTGAAGGGTTTCTTTTTAGCCTATTGCCTTAAAGAATATAAATAAAATTGTTCTCCCGAGTACAGCCCACAGCTGACAAAGGGATTTATCTAAGTAAATTATGTGTCTTTTTTTTTTAAGTGTTCAGTAGAAAATGACGTGATGCGATTTCTAACCTTAGGCCTCTGGGCAGGACCCTGAAAGAAATGTGAACACACCTGAAATCAAAGGAAATAATAATAATAATAATAATAATAATAATATTAATAATGTTCAAAAAGCTATCAAAATACAAGGACCTTGAAATCGAAATCTCAGAAATGTGGCGCTTGGGATCATCAATTGGAGCCCTCAGATTGGTTGGAAAGATTCCAGTAGACTAATTGTAGGGATTCCTGGAATCCCATGCCTTAAAGAAATATAAAATACTTATCGGATGAGCACAGCCCACATCTTACGAAGGGCTTTATCCATGTAATATTTTTTTTTTGTTTTGCAGTGGAAATGTCATGATGCCATTTCTAACCTTTAGGTCTCTGAGCGAGACCCGGAAAGAAATGTGTGCACACCAAAAATCAAAGGAAATAAAATAATAATAATAATCTGAAAGTTTTATCCATGCTGTACAAGACACATGCTTGCTATCAAGTAATCTATCACACAAACATACTGAACAATTGTGTTGACCCCAAATGTAGATTCTGTGATGAATATACAGAAACAATTGACCATCTATTATCAAGTTGCACGTTATTAAGACCCACTCAGATGATAGGGTGGACCAATATCTACAAAGGAAAATTTGCAACTATAATAATAATAATAATAATAATAATATTATTAATAATAATAATAATAATAATATTAATAATAATAATAATAATAATAGATAATAATAATATCGTATAGGCGGAGCAAGTGAACGATATAGAGGTACCCGGAACAGTCAGGGCTAATCGAAGAAATGTAGCAAGCAGCGGCACAAGTTGTCCCTTTCGTGGTTGGCACACGCGTTTCTATCTTCAGTGACCTCTCTGTCTCGCAAGCCGCCTTGGGAATAACTTTCAATATTATGAAAGTGCTGATGGAAGCGCTGATTGGAACAGCTCGTTTTCTAACGAATGTTTTGGGTCTCTAAGCTACGGTTAGAAACAGCGAACAGGCGGAGAGGGTATCGATTAATAATAATAGCAAATATAGAAATGCAGACGAACGAATAAAAAGATAGGGATGTAATCCAGACCTCGCATTTTTTATGGCATTAGTCAATGCTGAAGTGCTATGTAATGTCAGTCTTCCGATATGATATTCAATGTTGGACTATTTCTAAAAGACGAAGAGGCGACTCGGGGAAATAGAATATCAGCCATAAATAAATGTCATTTTCCACTGATTATTTTTGCAAAAAAAAAAAAAAAACTAAGATCACACACATTTTACATAGATAAAGCTCTTCGTAATGTTCCCAAGTAGGCATCTATGCGGACGACACTACTATTTACTCCTGCCTCAAAAACAAATCTAGTGTCGACGACAAAACTAACCTGGCCGTTTGTCTTGAAAAGAACCTCCAATCAGTTGTGGACTGGGGCAGGAATTGGCTGGTTAAATTTTATGCCTCAAAAACAAAACTGCTCTCTATTACTCACCAGAAAGAACCATCCCTGTCTCCCATTAGAATGTCTGACGCTCAACTCCACGAGAGCATCACTTTGCGACTGCTCGGTCTCACATTGTGCGCTGACCTGAGATGGAACGAATACATTGAGTCAATAGCTTCGTCCACCGCTAGGAAAGTTGGCTCCCTGTGCCGCGCCAGGAAATTTTTCTCGCCGGAGTCGATCCTTCAAATCTACAAATCAACCATTCGCCCTTACATGGAGTATTGCTGCCATGTATGGTCTGAAGCCTCTTCTAATTGTCTCAGTCACCTTGATAAAATAAAAAGACGGATATGCAATTTAATTCACCCTGATCTGGAACCTCGTCCGCAGCCGCTCTCTCACAGACGTGCCGTTGCCTCCCTCTGTCTTTTTTACAAATAATTTCACGGTAACTGCTCCGATGAGCTGCTTTCGCTGTTTCCCAGACTTCATGAATTTAAGCGTTCAACTAGGCTGGCATTTCGCTCTCATCCTTTCACTGTCGAAACTGCTAAATGTAGACGTTTCTTCTACTCCAATAGCTTCATGTCTCGCACTTCTCGCCTGTGGAACTCCCTCCCCATTTCTTGTTTTCCTGATAGCTATAATCTGCAACTATTCAAATGTAATGTCAATCGACGTCTCCAGATGCATTGATCTATCCCCTATCCTTCTCTTCATCCTTTCCTCTATCACTCCTCTTTGCTCTCGCTCCAACTCTGTAACCCCTTGCATGCTAGTGGCTTCCCGCCTTGCTTGGGGTTGAATGCTTAAAAAAAAAAAAACTTCTGCAGACGGATTCTGTGAATATCATGGTTGGAGCATGTAAACAATGCGGTAATTTTAAGGATAATGGAAACAAGTACATTTCTGTTTAATATCAGAAAAAGGACTGCGGAAACATTTAAGAGGCATAATGAGAAAGAAGGCTTGGAAAATTAGACACTCACAGGACATATCGAAAATATTATCAAGAAGAAACGGGAACGAATGATAATGGAATATAGAACAAGGAATGGGAGGGGTAATAAAACGTTGCTAAGAGCTACAAAGCATAGGTAGTTGAGGAGAGACATTATCGACAACGTCCTTAAGGGACCCGTCAAACAGAAGAAGAAAAAGAAGAAAAAAAAGATTTTCGGGGAAGCCGGTGAGATTCAAATTCATTATACGACAAACGATCGGACGGGGGTTCTGTTAGTCGTTGCTCTACAGCAGGCTCCCTTAGGAAAACGAAATCATTCCCCGGCCGTCACTTCTTAAGATGATGGGGAAGCTGATTGCGCGCAGGTGGACGGAAACGCGCCGCGAGATCGAATTGTATATCAGTTCAGGACTGATTAAATCGAAAGCGCGAGCTGCAACAAGGAACACAGTGATTGAATGGTGTCGAACCCGCCAGTGAGACCACCACCACGTAATGAGTGGCAAGAAAGGTCAGCATGTACAAATCTGGCAAGGACGCCCGGCGATAATGAAGGGAGCATTTCTCATGCCAAAGGCAAAGGCATATGGCGACTTAGAAGCTCAATCAATCAGCGGATAATCGCAAGAAAGCGTTTAATATCAATCCTCTGATTAACAACCACAACAATCACTACTGCGATCACCGTTAACAGTAACGACCGCAACACAGTAATACGTACACTTGTATGAAAACAAGTTCGACCCCTGCGTGCAAGCAATCTTTTGTTATCGGCTTAAAAAACTGAATACAAATATTAGTACCAATTAGTAATAATTAAGTAGTAATAATTTATCAAACATTTGGCCCGAAGAAGGTTTCGACGCGAAACTCTTTAGTCGGTCAATCAGAGAGGTCAATTGAACAATTTATTAAAAAAATAATGAATTTCTTGTAAAAACTGAATATAAATATTAGTACCAATTAGTAATAATTAAGTAGTAATAATTTATCAAACATTTGGTCCAAAGAAGGTTTCGACGCGAAACTCTTTAGTCGGTCAATCAGAGAGGTCAATTGAACAATTTATTGAAAAAATATTGAATTTATTGTAAAAACTGATTACAAATATTAGTACCAATTAATAATAATTAAGTAGTAATCATTTATGAAACATGATCCCGAAAAACATTTCGACGCGAAACTCTTGAGTCGGTCAATCACCTAAATCAGTTGAACAATTTATTGAATAAATAAAAATGAAAAACAAATATCAAATATTTGGAGTTCTAACGTAAATTCTCTCGGTCTATCTACACTACAGGCCAAAGGTTTGCTTGATTGAGTGATTGACTCGTTTTTTACGGGTTATTAACCTGTTGAAGGTTATTTTAAAGCCAGAAAATATTTTTAGATTGTAAGAAATTTTTTTTAGATAATAATGGTTAATGATACAATTTTTATGTGATATTTGTCCTCCCGTATAGCAGCAAATTCCGGACAATCTCCACAAATAAAGAAGAGACTGGAAGCAAAATTCTGAAGAAATATGACGAGGACAACATGGGCCGAATATGGAGAGATTGGCAGCAAAAAGGAAACTTATTCTTAACATCAGGAAGGGACTGTTTAGGTTTCCGGTACAAGTAACGAGGATGGAAGGCTTGGAAAACCGGATACTCACGGGGCAGATTGAGGGAAAAATTTCTCAGAGGAAAGCAGCACGTAACATATTTGACGGGCATGTGTAAATAGATGGCAGAACAGGGTTTGAGAGAAATAACAAAAAGACAAAAATTATTAAGAGCTACAAGGAACAGGAAGATGTGGAGAGACATGATCACCTACGTCCTGAAAGGGGCATGGCACATAAAAGAAGAAGGTACAAGTTTTAATAATTAATCCATAGCTGGTGGGAGAATATGTGGATTTATACCTTTCCTAAGGGTATTTGCGCGTAAGTGAATATAATGAACCTAACAGGAATTCGAACTCGCCTACTCCGAATTACAATTCCGAGTCTTTATCCATTACACCACCCGCATATCCAAGCTTGCAACATCTGGTATTCCTAAATGTCAATGGTTTGGGGAAACCGTCTGGATTTAATAATTAGTAAGTTTCGTATCTTATTTATTTTGATTAACTCCTACTAAGATTGGTTGTTGAAAGTAATTAACCCATTTGAACATGGCGTTCAATTTTTTTAAAGAGGTGATAAGTATTTTAAATCCTTCAGCCATTATATTACGAATAGCCAGCTAAATAGATTAGTTGGAAATAAATCGAACGTTCCAGGAATCTTTATACAGTATTAGGTTAATTTCGTTATTATTATTGGATAAATGATAAAACACTTCGGGAGGAGAAGGTACCTCTGGCCCGAAGTGTGCTTGCAAATTAAACGTGAAAAAAACAGGTAACCTTCAATTTTTAGTCGATTCATTCAAATCAAGGTAGCACCAATTTTTTGGCATATAGAGCGTACTGTTCTAAAGCACAGAATCTTTGAAAATAACCAAACAATCTCTGAAGATAGTGAATTCATTTCGGAATCCCCATTTTTCAAAGACATATGGTGGTTAGTATAAAGAACGGACCGAATCTGGAATGAGGACATTATTTGAAGGGTCAGGCGACAACCATTGATAAACTTTATGCGCAAACAAATACGAGAGCTTTAGGTTTAGGTTTAAGTGCAATTAACCTTGTGTGAAGATTCACTTCCTACCAAACCAGGGCTCGGAAAAAAACAACAAATAGCAGGGAGTAACTCTTAAATACATATTGAACATGACACGGAAACCAACTACTGTGGGTACTTATCATGGAAAGAGAAAAATGGAGGAGAAAAGTGGACAAACTTGTATGGCCGATATATTCCTGATTAGTTGAATGCCATGCTGATCGTCATTGATAATTGTCTTCATAATCACTGAGTCATGGAACAACTCGAGGACCAGAACAAATAAAAACAAATATATAAAAAAAAACAACAGTGACCTGTCACGTAAAAACACGGTAAGCAAATAACACAATTATAAACTTAACAAAAATGTGTTATTTTTTCTGAATTTAATATATAAAAACCCCCACAAATCTTAACGAAAAGTGAATATGTGGTTATCATAAAATCTCTTGGCGGGAAAAACGGAGTGTGCTGCGTTCATTTTTGTAACAATAACCTTGAGAAAGGCACGAGTTCATTTATTTTAGTTAGAAGTGTAACTTAAATAACAGGATAAAGTGGAGCGATTATATTGAATCAATTGGTAGGTCTACCGCTAGGATAGTTGGTTCACTGTGACGTGCCAGACAAATTTTCTCGCCAGAATCCATTTTGCCATTTTACCATTCGCCCGTGCATTGAATATTGATGCAATACTCTCGGCTCGTGCTGTGATTATATATCTCGAGATTGTCGACAAAATCTAAAGTAGGATTTATAATAATTTTCTCGCTCTCATCCGGCATCACAACTTCAGTCACTTTTCCATCGCCTTACCCTTGTTTTCTAAAAACATTTTTATGGCAAATGATCACCCCTCGATGGTGCATCAACCTCATGATCCACAAGCTACTGGTTACTAGGTCGCATCGTTTTCAAATTTTTATATAAGATATTGTGTATTGGGATCGAAATTGTAGCCAACAGAATTTTGTCTACAACACTTACAGCACATGGTTTTTGCTAAACACGCAGTGGGCCTAAAGTACTTGAAGAAAAACAAGTGAAAAATATTAAATTTGGAGAATTTGTCCACAATTTCGATCCCAACACATATATATTTCATGCTTTAACGCAATCTTCATGGCTGAAGATTGAGTTCAAAGAGGGAACAGACTGTCGCCATGTTGTATTGGCACATTGTTGATGCTTATATTTACACACGATCTATCCCCGTTTTGAGCACTCTTATCGATGACTATAGCATATATTAAAACTATATTTTTATCATACATACACACACACACACACACACACATATATATATATATATATATATATATATATATCAATCTGTTCATATCGATCCATCCGTATGTTGATATTTATTTCACTATGGTTATATCTATGTCTGCATATATCTATCTCAGTCTCGTCATATCTATCTATCTATCTATCTATCTATCTATCTATCTATCTATCTATCTGAGCCTGTTCCTATCTATTTGAGACAGTTCATATCTATCTATCTATCTATCTATCTATCTGAGCCTGTTCCTATCTATCTGAGACAGCTTATATCTATCTATCTATCTATCTATCTATCTATCTATCTATCTATCTATCTGAGCCTGTTCCTATCTATCTGAGACAGTTTATATCTATCTATCTATCTATCTATCTATCTATCTATCTATCTATCTCCACAGAAATACAATCGCCGTACAAAATATTCATAAATACTTATATATATTTATGTAATCTCATGGTTATTGACACACTTGGAAACTTTTCGGAATCCTAAAGTCTATACACTGGAAATATCAACATTTATTTAGACAAAGAATGTTTTGCTTGCGATGAAACTGAATTCCGAGATAAGAAGAGAGCAGACCACAAGTGCCCCAATGCCAGTGTCGAAGATGCCAAAGATTAAATACAAAAAGTAAACAAGCGACAAGCCGACTGGCGATCAATGAAAAGAACCAAGTGAAACAAAGTAGGCCGGTCTGCGACCAAAATGGAGTCAAACGGACGGTACAAAGAACAAGCGAGGGAAAGAAAACAATCAAGATGGGGGCGTTAAGAGTGGAGACAAGCGGGTGGCGAATAAGCATTGACATTAGAGAAAGCTTTCCACTTGAACAAAGTGAATGTGACTGCTTTGGATTTGTGAACCTTTGACAGGAGCCTCTCATCTCGACAGACAATGGACAGCAAGTGACTATCCTTTATTTATTGTTTCATTCGTTGCAAGAAGAGCTTTGCAGTCTTCTTTCTAGCAGATTAAATCCGACTTCTGACAATGTCTGTATGTGCGCACCCCAGAATTTGAATTGCTGGATTGACTTGCAGATTCTCTGAAATAGCGTTGCTTTTAGACAAGTATTTATTCGTCAGAGATGTTAAATTTGGTTTAGTTTTAACAAGGCCAGAGAATACGCAACACACCTTAGGATATCATAGTGTCCATTTGGAATATTGCAGTTAATCATTTCGACGGGCTAAGTTTAGGCACATCTTCTGAAATAAATTGCGCTCGTTGTGGACATCGGCGACTTGATTTAAGAATAAAAACTGCACTTAAATCTAGTCACATAATTCAAATTATGAAAGACTTCAGAAGAAGTTTGTAATTCGTTATGGCAACCGGACTAAGAAGAACTTCAGAATATGAGAAATTGCTATATATGAAGTGTTATATTGAGATTAAAATAAAAGAACTGAAATCAGGTGTACCATTTATTTTCAATGTTCTATAGTAAACAAAACAAGCTAATGGTAAGCGAAATATAACAGAATTGATTTTAAGGAAAAAAATGTAATGTTAATGAAAATTCATTAAAAATAAGCAAAAAAAAAATAATGTAACGAGGATTTTTAATCGCTGTTGCATGATGATTCTTTCTCTTCTAATGTCATTCTCAACTTTTTCCGCATTTCGTTTTGCGTTTGTTCTTGAAATTTCTTAAACGAAAGACACTTTTTAACTCCGCGTGCATCATTACAATCGTCATAGCTGAATGCTGGCTTTCTTTCCATAAAACTGCCAACCTTTTCAGTAGCTTTTTCAGTTTCAGTCCAGGTTTCATCACAATCCTGTTTTATATTTTCCCTTTATATTTGTGACAGTGTCAACTCTGGAGAATAGATACTTTGGAAGATTTTATATCATACAATGTTGTCTTCCTTATATTGAACTCAGCCATTAATTACCATGAACTTTTACCAGCGTCTAGTCTGTTTAAAATTTCCACTTATTGCGATAATTCCAAAATTGTCCTTTCCCTCTTTCCCATCATTTTTTTTGCACGAATACAAGCCATTAGGGTGAAATAAGCAATTATCTAAAGTAAATTTCCTGAATAACATAAATTTCAAATCAGTTACATACCACCCAAATAGTTCAAATATACACAACAAAATCATGCCCAGATACGTGTGATTCCGGATACGAGGGATTCCGGATATGAGGGATTCCGGATTTGAGGGATTCCGGATATGAGGGATTCCGGATACGCATGATTCCGGATACGCGTGATTCCGGGTATGAGGAATTCCGGATATGAAGGATTCTACTGTATAATCTTTCAACATTTGCAATGTTTCTCAAGGATTTTAGCACTATAACCTCTTCTTTATTTTTAGTCTTGTTTAAAAGTATTGATGAAATGTCTGAAAGTGTTAATTCCTGTCTAGTTCGTGGGGAAAGTCTAAATGGAATTTTTGGCCCTAATGTAATCCTATAACTATTGAATAACACCTGATATAAACTCATGATCATCCCGAACTTTTCAATCTTATTTGATCTAAATATTTCATTCTTGTTATGAGCTTTCAGAACATGGGCGATTATGGCTCTCCACGACCCCCTATCTCTAGCTGCTCTAAGTAACTGCTGCTTTTTCGTCGCTTTGTAGCTACGCTATCGTTATTTCAATGGCAAATGTTCAATTCTTTAGTCTTACCAGTTCAGACATTTACAGTTAGGACACATCATACCACTTCCAAGGAGTCGAACCATTCCTCATTTCTCCCGTGCCTCACAAGTAACACGAAAGTTCCATTTATGTTTTTTCTCGAATAACTGCCGCTTTATGTAATATACTCCTGCTTGGTTGCTTCCATGACGAATTCATTCTTGACTTCAAGTCAAAGTTCAATCGTTATCTTATTCGCCTAATAATCTTTACTTCCTACTACTTACTCTCTAATGCATATAACAAACTTCATTTACCATTACCGTTTCGACAGGAGTGCTCTCCCTTGATGAGTTCTCGAAAATTGAGTGAAACTTAGTAATAAAAAAATGAAACTCTTATCCCCATTCATTCACTCAAAATCATTTAAGTAACTAACATTTGTTCTGGCTTCTTTTGCCTTCAATATGTTGTACGAATGTTAAATTCTTCAGGAATTATTTCCTTGTTATGTCTTCAGTCGTTTTTTTTTAATTGTATACTTTAGTTTCTTTGTGGTTCTTATTTTCCTTAAGAATTTGTCGTTACTCCTATATTCTATCCATGGTATTCTCCACATCCGTCGGATGAACCAGGAACTTATCGCTTGCAATCTCTTCTACATCCGTGTGGAGATTGCCCAGCAGCACTGACGTATTTTCTTTGTTTCTAACAACATTTTCCTATCTCTTAATACTTTTCTTAGTTTCTGAAAGGTATGAGGAAAATGTCCAACATTCAATATCATATAAGAATGCGGTATAGACCAACAGGGGTTACCTCTCTTGATGAAGTACTCTCCCTCATTTAGATACAATAAATAAGCGGTCTAGCTGTGTCTTCCCATTAAAGTTATATAAATATTTCTTATGTTTTGTCATAAGTTGTTCTCATAAGATTATATGTTACATAGCAAGTCAGAAATCTTTTCCATGTTTCTAACGGCATTTTCCTACCTTTGAACACTATTTAGTTTATGAAAGCATCCACTACCTTATAGGAGATTAGGTACTACACAGCGGTTTCATCATTGGTTTCTTTGTTTCTAACGATATTTTCCTATCTCCTCATACTTTGCTTAGTTTCGGAAAGGTATGATGAGATTTTCCAGCATTCACTGTATTGCGGAAACGAAGAATGAGTAACCTGGAAGACGGAACTTGTCGCTGTTGTTTCTGCTGAAGAGGTTAATTTCTTCTTCGCCTCAGCAAACGTAAATTCAAGGAAAAAAGGAATACGTCGTATTTTTGGTAAATAAATGTATACATATATACAAAGCCAGTATACTACTCGTTGCTGTCGTAAAAGGCGACAGAGAGGGAAATGGAGAAAGAAAGAGAAATAATGTTGCGTGTCGACATCTCAGCCGGATCTCACTCTGTCTTCTGCGGCGTTGAATCAAGAAATTTATATCTGTCGTGTCGGCTCCAAATCACAGTCTGTCTTCTAGCGGGAGTAATTTCTACTAGTCAATATATAAAGTTCATTTTATTATTTAATACTGAAAACATGAGTTGAGCCATGATGCGCAGAGACGCGTTTTTGCATTCTGACTTGGGTTATCGAGCAGACAAGATCCGGTTTAGTGTAAGAAACCCGACAGCTACCATGTAGGAGATTAGATATTACGTTACAGTTCAGCATTCTGTTCTTTACTTGTATCTTTGCATATTTTGATTGTGTTTTAATGCATCTTTCACTTATGTATCTTTTAAGGTAACTTTCACTTATGTATCTTTTAATGCTTCTTTCACTCATGTATCTTTTAAGGTATCCTTCACGTATGTATCTTTTAATGCTTCTTTCCCTTATGCATCTTTTATTGCATCTTTCACTTATGTATCTTTTAAGGTAACTTTCACTTTTTATGTACCTTTCAACCTTCCTTTGCGACTTCTTTCTGTTTTGCCACCCTTTCTGTTGTTGGTTACGACACTACCCCAGATAATTAAATATCTGGGCGTACTTAATTTTGTCACCTTCTATACAAAAATGACAACTCTATTTTTACAAGTCGCTAGATTATTTTACTATAAATTTATCCGTGCAAGGGTAAAAATGGAAGGCATAACAGCTGAAGATTTGCAAGTTAAAATTTGTTAGGCAGTTGATACTTGCATATCCTGTGGGTTATTACGTATTCTACACATGGCCACTTTAAATAAATTATTACTGTATTATTGACAATGTCGATATTTTCCTTAAGAAATTGGATACATGAAGAACTACGCTGAGGATATGAAACTTTATGTTATTTTAATAATAATTTATAAGCATCAAACTCTTTACATTTTCGATTATGTGAATATTGTTCGAAAATAATTGTTCGAAAATAATTATTCGAAAAACATTTATTCAAATTGTAAATTGTTTGAATGAAAATTAGTCTAAACGACAAATATACTAAATGATAATTATTCGAAATTAAAATTCTTTATTGCAATAAAAGTGTAAGAATAAACAGAGGAAATACACAAATGATAATTATTTGAAATATGAATATCGTTAATAAAACTATTTAGTAAGTAAAATCCTTATAACTTTAAGTTATATACTACTGCACACAACTAGTCAGCTACTGAATAGTACTCGCTAAAGGATGCCACTGATATTTTTAAAGTTTTCTATTTACGTCGCAGTGTTTCTAGGTGCTCTTGATATTTCAGCAACCTGCTCTTACTTTTGCTAAATTAATTTCTTGCAAGTCTTGTTCATTTTTAAGAGCGTCCAAGAATTTCCATGTTGTAGGATGATGGAATGACACTTTTTTTTGTTTAAGTATATAACCTTAAGCAAGGCGCGAGTGCCACTAGCACGCAAGGGAATACAGAGAGTGGGAACAAGAGTAAAGAGGCATTCTTGAGGAAAGGATAAAGAGAAGGACAGGGAACTAGATCAAGGCATCAGAGGATGTCGATTGACATTACATTTGAATATTTGAAGAGTATAGTTACCAGGGAAACAAGTAATATGAAGGGAGTTCCACAGATGGGAAGTGCGAGATAAGAAGCTGTTGGAGTAGAAGAGACGGCGAACTGAGCGATAGTGTTATACTGCAAATTAACCCACAAATGATAATTATTCGAAATAAAAATATTGTTAATAAAAGAATTTGGTAAGGAAACATCCTTCTAGCTTGAGTTATACTACACGCAACTAGGTAACTACTGGAGAGTATTTCTTGGCGCTCTTGATATTTTGGCAATTTTGTAATATTATATTCTTGCAAATCCTGATCTCTTTTAAGAACGTCTAAGAATTTTCTAATTGTTTCATGCAAAAGAGCCCTATGCCATCTTTCAATGGCGTTATTAGTTCCACGTAAATTAGCATTAACTCTCTCAAATCAAGACTACATACGTATTTCAAACATAGGTATTTCGAATAATTATCGTTTAGTATAATTATCCCTTTGATTAATTATCTTTCAAACAATTTACCATTCGAATAAATGTTTTTCGCATAATTGTTTTCGGAAAATTGTTTTCGAACAGTTTTCTCGGTAGAACATTTTCATCGCAGACATCAAAACCTTAGATCAGTGGACGGAATTGTAATGACAATAGTACGCAGCAGTAGGCTTTAAGAAAGCTTTATTCGGCTGACTATACAAGGTTCGCGTATAGTGTCCTTTTATAGTCCCAGTAAACAGAAATAGCTCTCTCAAAGAGGAGAGTAACAAAACAAGGGGAGACCACTCTTGATTATTCATAATAATAATTACTACCAAGTCTTTTAATTTAACTGTGTCTGGATGCATTATATGCCTGGTAAACGGAATGGCTTTTGAGATGTAACTTTTGAAAAATGTGCTCTTATTTATCTAGAAGTTTAAAATACCAAACTTCTTGGTGAAATGCCATACATAACACTATAAAAGAAAGAAAAAGATCTAGTAGTTATTATGTTAACTGATCCATGGTTGGCATCTTATTGCAGTTAAATTGAAAATGGCATACTAAGTATTATACAAAAACCTGTTCCTCAGAGCGTAGAAAACTCCTCTGAAGATTTATTTATCGTTAATCCATTCTAATCCAGTCTACATTTCTTGTGTATTGTCGCCTTATACTATGAGCGATATACAACAGTTAGAAAATGGTCTTATCAAAGAAAAAAAATTGGGGGTAATCATGTCCACTGATCTAATCTTTTCAAGCCAAACTTCCTGTGTGTGGTCGATTTACACGCAGCACGATATAAACAGCGAGAAACAGTACACAAACGTTTTACTAGAATGATTTCTGAAATTACAAATGTGCCTTACTCGATAGACAAAAAAGAACATTTTTTTCTCTCCTAAAAACTGAGCATCTTAGATTTCATTTCGTACAGTTATCTAGAATAATAAATTCAACTGGTGAGATATGTTTCCAGAAGTATGTCACTAAAGCCAGTATAAATCCAAGAGTGGACATCCATTAAAAATTCAAGCGCTGCCCTATCGCTTAAACATACGCAAGTATTCTTTTCCATTGCGGGCTGTGTATGAGCAGAACACTCTCCCACTTCCGACAATCAATGTCAAGACGTTTATAAAAATAAGACCAAAAGAATTTTTGGAACATATTGGCAGAATATCATGGGTATGACGATAAACTACATCCAATAGCAAGACCTTTGATCAGGAGGTTTTGAGGAGCGTTGAACCACCTCTTTATTGCCGGTTTTCCCAGGTCTACCCTGACCCGAGGTGGTAGTACCTGTTAGGGCCCCACTTATGGGCAAATAGTTAACACACAAACTGGGGTCAAGACACTATGAAAGTGTAAAAATAGGTTTAAATTGCAGAAATACTTTGTAAAAATTATTACCAGCAATACATTATAACCAGCAATACATTTTTGAAAAAATAAAATTACCAGCAATACATTTTTGAAAAGAAAAAATTACCAGATATACATTTTTTACCAGCTTATACATTTTTTACCAGCTATACATTTTCTGGAAAAAATATTACCAGGGATACATTTTGAAGAAAAAATATTACCAGAAACATATTTTTGAAGGAATTTTTTTTACCAGCAATACATTAAAAAAAAAAAATACCAGCAATAAAAATTTTGTTGGAATTAGATAACTCATTAAGGTTGATATGCCGTAAAACAAACCAAAGAAAACCCAAACCCAACCATGTTGACATATAGTAACTGTATTTGAGTACAATATGCCACTTCCATTTTCTTGTTTATTTAACACAGTGGCTGCTAGGCCAATAACAAATGAATAAATAAACACAACGATGCAGTTTTATTTAAAGCTTGATTTTTGGCGCCTGAAAGTTATTGGAAAAAATCCCCGACATTTGATTCTGGCTTGTATATTTTCATTTAGAGGTCAGCTATACCGGAATTTAAACCGTATAAAGATACGGTTAAAATTCGACTTAGCTGACCTGACAGATATAAAGTAAGGTTCTAGTTAAGGATTTTTCTATATCAATTGAACCACTCACGAAAACACTTTAATATTTTGAAACTTTCAAAATTTAATATGTTAAAACTGTTATTTGCATAATTTACGCTGTTCGGACTGTTGTCCTCATCGTTATTGCCATATTCACGACGTTTCGGCCGTTGTACGCTCCGGCCGTCTTCAGATGATTAGAATTTCGAACTGAATCCTTCATTTCGTCCACCGGGGTAGATTGTTCTAGTTCCACGTGCCATGCCTTTTCTGGGTGTCTCAGTTATCTCCCTTTAACTAAAAGTTTTTGTTCACCACTGCCGTAGCCATATATTGAACTCACAACTCTTTTGGATCAAGTCACTGGATTGAACCAATGCTTTTATCCACTGGGCTAGGTTTCTTGGACCTCTTTAGAAATCGCAGAACATTTGGTGGGCGTGGTTTTTAGCGTACCCTGTGTTACGCAATGAGAGACAGACATACCAAAAATACTTTTACGGAAATATTCTAAGTTTATGTTATCTGCCCATTTAGCTTGTTTCTGAAGATGGCTTTCCGCATTATTGTAAACAAATCGAATGCATAATTCTCCAAACAAGGCTGCTGTAGCAGTACAAACCTTCTCTCTCTATTTGTCTCTCTTCTTCTTCATGCCCTACGGAATTTGTTATTTTAAATTTTGCCCGGAATAGGATAATAATTCCTGCTGCAGATATTAATTGACAGGTTTGGTCCTTCGGCGATCCCATGAGTAATTGGAAACATTTCGCGGGGCCGAAGGTTCACGGGCCAAGTTTCAATGATTTTAGAGATATAAACAGTGGCGGGAAAAGGACACCCTTCATCTTGGCGTCCCAAATTTATCTTCAGTAAAATTAGGGACCGGTTCACTATTCTCGATCGTTTATAACTTTAACAAAGGACAGAAATCGTGTCACCAAGATCCGAAGGACGATTGGAATCGTAAAAATGCTTTCAAAAAGCTAAGTAAAATAGTTACCGTACCGAAAGAAAACAAGAAAAAGTGGAACAGGCTTGGTTTATTTTACTGCCGGAAAAAGTCGTCGTCGTCGTTGTTGCTTCTTCTTCTTCTTCTTCTTCTTCTTCTTCTTCTTCTATTTCTTCTTCTTCTTCTTCTTCTTCTTCTTCATCTTCTTCTTCTTCTATTTCTTCTTCGTCTATTTCTTCTTCTTTTTCTTCTATTTCTTCTTCTTCTATTTCTTCTTCTTCTATTTCTTCTATTTCTTCTTCTATTTCTTCTTCTATTTATTCTTCTTCTCCTTCTTCTATTTCTTCTTCTTCTTCTTCTATTTCTTCTTCTTCTATTTCTTCTTCTTCTCCTTCTTCTATTTCTTCTTCTTCTTCTTCTTTTTCTCCTTCTTCTATTTCTTCTTCTTCTTCTTCTTCTTTGTTCGGGTTCGACGTATTAGGTTCAGACGACCACGAACTAATTATCTCTGCATGCCTATGACGGGCATGTCTTTTGACACCGTCTCGAGAATTGCACAAAAGACCACAAACAGTACAAGAGAATGTATTGTATCCAAGTGCAGCAGGAACACTGTTAGATATCTTATTTTGCTTTCTCATTTCATGTAGTCAATTGATGGTCATTTCTCCAGTGCAGCTATATCAATGTTATCATATATACATACATATATATATATATATATATATATATATATATATATATATATATATATATGATATAGTTTCAGGGTATGCTATATTTATGAGTTAATGTTATCCATATCAAGGATTAAGCGTATGTAAATATTCAAGTGGACATTGAAGTCAACACACAGAGGCGGCAGTCTGTTTCATGCTAAATGAAATCGCCAGGCCATGACGATTGATTTTAGCATGAAAAAGCCTGGATGTTTATTCAATATCTACTTTTATGTATACATACATCCATAAATACATACATATATATATATGTGTGTGTGTGTGTGTGTGCGTGTGTGTGTATGTATCCCTCTCTCTCTATATGTCAATATAGCAAGTATAGCAGCAAAATTGTCCCAGTCCTGTCACAGCATAATTGTCCATCACGCAAAATGTTTAATATCTAAAAAAAACAACAAAAAAAACACTAAACTAATTGAGTTTCTTCTTTCCAGGTTTTCAGATAAGACGTTTAGCCATCTTGATTACATTTGTCATAAGACTCACTGAAAACCCTGTGAGTTATTCAGCTAGAAATAGAACAAGTTAAAATTGTTTTGTGACAAACCCACTGCCTTACCTAATGAGCAATGGCGTGAGGAAAAATATATATATATATTTAAAAAGGATTTTGGTGAAATAAATTATTGTAATGGTACCTTAAAGTGGTCTGTTTTTCTATATATATATATATATATATATATATATATATATATATATATATATATAATGACTCTCCTCCGTCGGTTTCGACGTATGAGGATCCGACAGCTTATTGATTCAGTTATGAAATTTTGTGCGATAATCTTAAGTGGTATTTAAGTCCCGCTAGTGATTTAAAAAGGAGGCCAAGTATGGGGATTGTGAGATGAGATCACTCTTAGATTGACTGACCTTTTAGATCTTGTTCTCACTTCTTGAAGATGATTCAGACAAGCAAATTGTAAACTGCTGAGTCCACTAAAACATGTTGATCTCCATTCTACCCACTCCAAGCCTAAGCGCTCAAGGGTGTTATGTGGTATATTGACTGCTGACAAGTTGCTTTTCATCTTATCTTTGTATCTTAGCCTTGGGCGTCCTACATTCCTGTAGCCCTGATCTAACTGGCTGTACATTAGGATCTTGGGTATCCTGAGATCAGACATTCTCAAAATATGGCCAATCCACCGTAACTAAGACTGTATGAGAAAAGTCTTGATTCCTCCAATATTACACCTGTTAAACAGGTCTACGTTATATATATATATATATATATATATATATATATATATAGCCGTCGTGTGTGTATATATATATATATATATATATATATATATATATATATATATATATATATATATATATATATATATACCTGTCTACTGCAGTGTCGAACAAAAAACTTAGAGAGTTGAGTTAAAAACGGAGGTAACTGAAGCATCCAGAAGTTTCCAGAACAGTCTAGTCCCGGTGGACGAAATAAAGGATTCAGTTAGAAATTTCAACCATCTGAAGAAGGCCGGATCGTACAACGGCCGAAACATTGTGAATATGGCAATAACGATGAGAACAACAGTCTGAACAATGTAAATAATGTAAATGATAGCCAGAGTATAAATATTTCTTCGAGTTTATGAATGATAGATAGTAAACAAAGGATAAGAAATCGTGGAGAGTCATGATCATTCATCTCCCGATGGGAAACGTCACATAGAAGAAGAAGAAGAAGGAGAAGAAGAAGAAGAAGAAGAAGAAGAAGAAGAAACTTCGTCTCAAAATTATTGTTATATGAGATAAGGATGAAAGAAACTGAGGACGTTGGGTGGGGGTTAATGAAACTGATTTTCGAATCAGAAAATATAAGGCGTGGTGCGAAATGCTTTCTCCTCGAAAAACGTTCTGATTTCGTCCATGTTTGGAAACAGGACGGAACCTAACTATTATTAGAGACCTCGGTGTTGATAGAAGGGTATTCTGAAAGATGGCAGAATAATATGGCGGGATTGCAAATTTTTCGTTTTTGTTTGTTTGTTTAAAATAGCATTTCATTCTTTGAATTCGCTTTCTAAACGAAGCTTTGCAAGGCTCCAGATTTGTAATCTTCAGTTCGCCTTTTAATCATGTCACCTTTATTTTGCCAGTCATTTGGCCAATATTGATGAACACATCGATAATTAATAAGGATGCATTGGGGAAGATAACTTTCCAAAAAGAAAACCTGGCTTCCTTTGTTGCTAACAAAACCGTGGGGATACCTTCCGTCAGCGGCACATAACGTAACCGATTGAAATAGATTCAAATTAGAAGGCATAAAACCAACAAAAACAAAACAGGGACGATCGATGGTGTTAAAAGATTTATTTAAAACCAGTAAATTCTAATGATTGTATATTTTTGTTGAGAATATCTCTGAAAATACACAAGATATTTTTCATATAATTCCTTTATATATATATATATATATATATATATATATATATATATATGCAGCTGTTTATGTATGTCTCTCTCTCTATCTATCTATGTATATATATATATAAATACACGCACACACACAGATATATGGTTGAGTATATATATATATATATATATATATATATATATATCAAATATGTGGTGCAGTTCAATTATACAATGAATCATTCATACAAAAAGTAGAGTTGTAAAGTTAATGATATAACTGTACATTCATTCCTGAGGATGATTGAATGCACAGTTGAAAGTACTCGCGAAAGACCTAATACAGTTTATAATTTTTATAAACAAGGATCATAACATTCATCGAGTGATTAGTAGGTTAATGCACCTTTAAAATTTTGTTAGCGAAGCGATTTCGCCATTTTATATCATTAACTTTACTAATCTACTTTTTGTATGAAGGATTCATTGTAATATATTTAGATATATATGTTTTAGAATGGATTTTTTATTAATCTGACAGATTCTTATCACTTTAAAGGTTATTTTTAGTGGATACTCGTATTTGAGTAGGCTCACCGCTTATTTATTAAACATTATATTTATTTATTTTCGCTTACTGGCCTAAATGTTTGAGAAATCTTATTTTAAGAAAAATGTGCGCTCTCAAAGAGAGCTACCATTTAGCCCATTAAATCTCACTGACTTGGCTACGGTGGGACCAAATGTCGTGTTTTCAAGGGAAATTTCACCTAACATAGATCTCTCGAAGTTTTTCATATCTGCACACTTTCGTCTCCAAACGAAAACAAAAATAATTTTCGAATGGATTTTTAATCAATCCGTCTGAATTTATATACATAGCGATTGAAATTATATATATATATACAGTGTAACCCGGATATAAGAGAAACCCGGATATAAGAGAGATTTTCTCTGGTCCCAAATTAGAGCCTGTGTTAATGTATATAAATTAGACCAAACCCGGATATAAGAGAAACCCGGATATAAGAGACTTTTATCCCGCCCCGACAACTCTCTTATATCCGGGTTACACTGTATACATATATATATGTATATATATATATATATATATATATGATTTCATCCATTATATTCACTTACGTGCTAATACCCTTGGGAAAAGCATTAATCCTTTCCTTCTCCCTCCACTTATGTGTAAATAGCAGGACAGACTGGGTTCTATAGCCTTGGATGGGAACTGGTCTAGGAGAAGGACAACTCTGAATTCAAAATTTGCGGAAGGCCGTTTGGGGACCTTGTGGCACCAGGTCTCTGTATTTGGCTCTTCAAAAAGTGTGGATGGTTCTGCACAAAGCGTACACCACTATAATCAAATCATATGCAGGTGTCTGGGCTTTCAGTTCCTAGGAACTGACTTGCTTGACCCTCATACGTCGAATACGTAGAGTTCACCATATATATATATATATATATATATATATGGGAATATATATTCATTAAGTTGTTCTAATGCACATAGGGGTATGTGTAAAAAAAACACAGGGTTGTCTATTCACACATGCGTATCTACCTAATATAAAATTTAAAGTTTTAAGCGTTAATGTCTGATAATAATCAAATTCATTAATTGTCAGCAGATATGGACTACGAGAACGATGAACAAGACATGTGAATTACGTAAAAAAAAAATATATATAATCTGCTTGATTTTAAAAAGTCTTCTGTTGCTGAGAGGTCTAAACGCAAGACAGTCTTAAGAATGCTTCCCTTTACATTCATGATGCAGGTTGGAACTCTGTCGCAAGGCCCATTCTCTTAAATGGACTCTCGATTGCATAGGCCTGTAGACGTAAATTTTCTCTGTTTTAAAAATAATCTAAATATTTTCGCTATCTTATCAACATTTGCTTCTTTTTTTTTTCTACCAACATTTGTCTACGTTACAAATTAAACTAAGCAAAAGTGATCTTTTAAAGGAAGAAGACATTTTGCAGATTTTGACGTCGTTTTGTTTTGCTCATGTAAATCTCGAAAATACATTGTATATGGAATTCAATCTGTTTTATCTATAATTCTGACTGTGTTAAAATTCTTTAACTATTAGCAAGAAATATCTCAAGTTGATGTTAACAATTGCCGTCAAACATTGTTAATATATTTAAGATGGAATGATCTATTATGACACGTCTCTGATTTTTATTTAGATACATTGTATTTATTTTCATTTTTTTTCTAGTTGAATTTTTCTCCTATATTGTATATCACCTGTTATTGTACATAATTAGATTTTACCATAAAATGTGTATTTTATATGAATACAAACTTATGAACGTTGAGATGTAGTACATTTGGATCACGAGTCAATTGCACCCGCTCTGTTTATTATACAAGTATAAAAATATTTTTTTTAATATACAGGAAACCAATTCTGATTTTGGGCTTTTTTTATTTGAAGCATTTTTTTTTTTTTTGTTAAATTTGTTAACTTCCATTGTTTGGTCCATGAAGTTTTTGACAGTGGGAATATACATTTTTGTGTCCAAAGATGTTTTTTCACGATATTTAATCTTACAGTAAGTTTTTCAAAATTCTGTTAATCAATCCTTAAGTTTACTTATTTTGTTTGAAAGTAATATCTAGAATAAATATTTGATTTTTAAGAGATATTTCTTAAATTTCTTTAATCTTTTTTTACAATTAAAACCGTGTAATACGTCTAGCCCGGCCCATCCGTATTCAAGCTCGTGCCCCTCGGCTAACCGTGAAGTTGATTGTCTCGCTCCCACCCCCACCATGTTGGGTTAATTGATTTGCAAGACTGGCTTGGTCCGAATGGTCGATTTGAATCGATGGCTTGGTTTGCTCCGGTTAGAGTAAAGTTACACACCCACACGCACGCACACACAGAGAGAAAAACGTGGATAAAAGAAAAGATAAACTATATACAATTCCTTGACACAAAGTTGATAGTACAGTTATTGATGGCTTAAACAAGCCTATATTCTCCCTGCAATAACTATCGACCCTTCCCGATTATTGTGACACATCGTTTATCGTTATGGTTTTGAACAAGTCTTCTGTAACAACGCTTTAAGTCGGAGATTTTTCTTCAGGGTGGCGAATGACATCAGATCAGGCAAAGCGGTGGTTATTGTCTCTCCATTCAGTCTCGTTTCCGAAGAACCTTTTAAAAATCTCTTAATTTTAAAGAACCTTTTAAAAATCTCTTAATTTTAAAGAACCTTTTAAAAATCTCTTAACTTTAAAGAACATTTTAAAAATCTCTTAATTTTAAAGAACGTTTTTAAAAATCTCTTAATTTTAAAGAACGTTTTTAAAAATCTCTTAATTTTAAAGAACGTTTTTAAAAATCTCTTAATTTTAAAGAACCTTTTAAAAATCTCTTAATTTTAAAGAACCTTTTAAAATCTCTTAACTTTAAAGAACCTTTTAAAAATCTCTTAATTTTAAAGAACCTTTTAAAAATCTCTTAATGCCTAATTGAAACGCGTAAAACTATTTTCCCTTTCTTTTTTAATAGATTAGTTTCGGCTAGTAGAAAATTTTACTGAAAGGGGGATCTAAAATATCTTAAATGCGTTTTTAATGTTTTTGGTTGAAATTTTGGTGGTATCTAGAATAATTCCAGGAAGAGTTCTAATCGTCTGCATCTCGAAAGGACATAGTATTAAAAAAAAGATGAAATATTTATTTTAAATTACTCCTAGATGAGTAATAAACAAGTGGATAATTTATTTTTTGAGGGAATCTTGCGTCATCTCCACTCACAAAATTATTAAAACCATCTCGTTTATTAATAAGCCCTTTCTGACACTTTAAATGATTTCCCAACCCCACTTTTTGCATACTGAAAAAGATGCCAGCCCCCACTAATTATTACCTCACCCCTTTTATTAGTCACCTAAGAGAGACCAGCTCACACTGTCAGACACGTATGCATAATTAAGCACGCCCTTTTAAACATACACACATATAGGCGCACACACGTAAACACGCTCACATACATAAAATCACACAGAGAAAAAAGCATTATACACTGTGAAAAACCGAGCGATAGTGTGAGAGATAATAAGCACACATACTGGTACATGTATATAGACACACTCACAAGTTAATATATGAACACAGGCAAAAGCACAATATATGCACATATACACACAATGAAACAAACTTGCAGACCCGTTAAAATGCTTCCGCCGGTAAAAATGCCCATATGCAAATGTGGACACACGCAATAATTTTTTTAATTGCTTTTGAAACAGAGAATCGTGTCAGCCCGATAAGAGACTCCGAGTTGGTTGCACGTGGTGCAATAAGCACCAGGAGTTACGTCCGTTTCTACAATGGGCTGTTGTAGGAGACCTTCTACTTAGAGTAAATGGCGCTGACTTTTTGCATATGGACGATACCGGGCAGGCAATAATCAGCGTGGGTCTGGGAGAGCTATATAACACCATATTTTTCCTGAGAGAGAGAGAGAGACAGACAGACAGACAGAAGGAGAGATAGAGACAGAAGGAGAGATAGAGAGAAAGACAGATATGCGTTCGAACCGTGCTAATCTGAGGCCTGTTCCCAGTTTCTTTGTTTATGATCAAATTTGAGATTCCTAACCACCCGAGTTTTTTTTAACCCACTTTTCATCTCGACTGGATCAGTTTTTTTCCCCCATTCCCGTATTTATTTTATCCTTCTTTCCCCCTTAGCGAGGGAGATTCTTTGGCTTGAAGACAGAATACAGCAGCCTCTCTTAATTCTTTTGAGGGTTGGACAGGTTCAACTAACATCAGTTATCTTTAGTTTGTGTGTTTTTGCTATATCTTAGTTTCTTTTGGGGTTCACCCCAACCCTCTCCATACGTATCATAAACACTTTTTTTATAGAGAATTTTATACTCATTAATTTTTATATCCTGGGATGTTTTGTGGGTTCTCTGTGAATGTGCGGTATCGTGGTATATGTAGGATTGAATGATGATAGATGAGTTCTTTTGATGTATGGGCAAATTGTATAAATGAATTGATCGTGAATTTGATTAGCTAGGTATAAGATAGTTAGTGTCATTTATTCTCCCCTTTTAAGTATTGTGCCACAATTGTATTTCATATGCAATAAATCTGGAGAGGTGCACTCAACGTGCGAAAAGCAGGCAAGACGAACAGAAGCTATTTATCCGAACCATTTAACCTTTCAGTAAAGCAACCTTTAGAGAAATAGAAGTCTTTCCAGGATCCATTATTGGCGGCTACAATCTTAATATAAGATATGTAGATCACACACTGTTGATAGCAGGCATAGAAAGGAAAGTAAACTGTAGAGCAATCACGTACTCAAAATAAACACTCAGTTGTGGAGCAAGCTGAGTGAATAATAACTCAACCTTGAGAAAGAGAGCTATTTATGGTTCCATGGAGCATCTCATTGTGCTAAAATGGGATAGTCCATTGCCTGGGCTGTGATTGGCTGCTGGTACATGAGTGGAGGTATTTCTGTATAAATACCAGCTTGATTCATCAGTTAGTTTGCAGGGTTTGTATTGAGTTACAACCTGCTTTATTTTTGTCTGCCAGCTGGACGCTAGCTGGGACCCTTACGCCGGTAAGTGCTGTTTATTGTATTGTTATTCTACATAAACGAACTCCTACAGTAGGTAGTAAGGAAAATCTCGAAGAAAGGACTAAACATCAATTGCACAAAAAAAAAGAATTACAAATTGGAGATACCAAAATCCAGCAAGTACAAAAATTTAAATAGCTAGAAAGTGGTTTTACAGAGGACGGAAAAAGGCGATACCGAAAATCCGAAGGCGCACTGGGATGACGAAAGATGCCTTCCAAAAGCTGAGCAAAGTATTAAGAAACAGAAAAAAGTATTGTTTAAAACAAAGAAAAGAGTACTGAACTGTTATTTAGTATCAGTCCTCCTATATGGCATGGAATGCTGAAAAATCCCCTCACAGATGAAGAAAACACTTGAGACAACAAAAATGAGGTTCTACAGAAGGATGCTGAGAATACCATGGATTAAACATGTGAGCAACAACGAAGTTTTAGAGAAAATTAAAACAAAAAGAACACTAACAGTTATACATCCAAAAGAGACAGTTGAAATTTACAATCCACATAGTGAGGAAAGGCGGCTTGGGGAATTTAACTTTCACATGGCATCATAAAGATAGGAAAGACTGAGAAAAAGAAAGACGAAATTACCTAACTAGCGAGTTTGTGTAAATGATTGACAGAACAGGGATTATGAGAAGTAGCAAAAAGATTAACTCTATTAAGTGTTAGAAAGGACAAGAAATTGGGGAGAGCCATGAACGTTGTTGTCCTGAAGGGACACGTTACAGACAAAAAGAAGTGGATAAATATGTTTGAGTAGACATCTCCGTTTTGCAAACTATATTTTTGTAGACAGATACATACGTATGTACGTACGTATAAATCTATCTACCATGGTATGGGCGTGTGGCCGAGTTCGCTTAGAACATTCACTTTCTGACCATGAGACCTTGGTTCGAATCTCACCACAGTTGATTTGACAGGAAGTAGACATCCTGGTGTTATCAGTCTGGAGGCGGACGATCCCAGCGTGCGGCACCTTTGGAAAATGATTGTAAACCATACGACGGTTGTCCCAAGTCCTGTGTGTGAAATTGGGTAGACGGAACATTTGGGGGACCATCGATAGCGGTGCTAGCACGAAGTAACAAGTCATCGTGACCGAGGGTTTGAATGTGCTGGCATGGTTCAGATTGTTGATCACGCTAGATAACACGCTCTCTCTCTCTCTCCCAGAAACTTTAACTAAGGTCTGTTCAGCATAGTTGCAGTATAAACCACAGGTTGGCTCTGTGGGTGTTGATTGGCTATCAGACATAATAGGCAGATTTCCTCGATTACGAGTGGCCAGCTTTTATTATTTATTTATGTATGACGGTATATTTATTTAATTTCGCTTACAATTAATAAATAAACAGACCGTCTACTCAAATAGTAGTAGCCACATAAATAAGGTTTAAATAATATATATATATATATATATGGCGCCAGGGACATTTCCTTCATATGTATGTATTATATATATATATATATATATATATATATATATATATATATATATATATCCCTGGCGCCATATATACGAAATACGAATTTCATTCTTAGGTAAAGCACATTCATTTATACGAGTGTGTGTGTATGTCTCTCTCTCTTTATTTCTCTCTCTATCTGTATATATATATATATATATATATATGTATGTACTTACTTACTTCAATCTGCCTTTTCGCAATATCACCAGGCAATTTAAACGTGGCCTTGTGAAAACGGAAGCAGGAGATTCACAACAGACTTGAAAATGAAAATAAAAGAAATTTAAACAGTTATAGCACATTTCTCTCATCCATTAATATCAATATACTGTAGGCTATTCGTGAGTATGAACGGATTTTGTTAAAAATTAGCAGACATAATGTCTGTAATTTATTCAATTAGACATTGCTACCTAAATACGTAAATTTTAAATTATATAATCCAGCTTCCCATCGGAACAATATCACCTTCCAATTTAAACGTGGCCTTGTAAAAAGGCTGATTGAAGTAAATAATGTTAACCTGATAACACTCAACAAATGGAAGCAAGACATATATAACACACTTAAAGAAATTTAAACATATATATATATATATATATATATATATATATATATATATATATAGATAGATAGATAGATAGTAAATTTAGAAAACTAAATTTAAAAACTACAGTTAACACAAAATTGAAAAAGGTAAACTTCCTCGATATAACTTTTTACTAAATGAATAACATGTACCTACATTACAGAACACCTAATACTTATCCTTATATGTATACCCCAGGTCAAACCATCCTCCATCTCTAATTAAGTACATACCCTTATCAATGGAGAAAAGAATTAGCATGATCTCCGCAAATGAAGAAATATTCCAGAAATATAGTAATTTTTACAACAAAGCTCTACAAAAAATAATGTTTACAAACCGGCTAACATCAATTATTTAAAAAGAAATAGTACAAACCAGAGATAAAACAGAAGAAGAAAACTTATTTGGTATACCCCGCGTTCAACCAGATGGTTAGAAATACGCTAGGAAAAAAATCCTAGCTTTAATCGAAAAACATTTTCCTGCTGGTAGCAAACTTAGCAAGATCTTTAATAAAAAACACCCTAAAATTATGTTATAGCTGCACTGAAATATCGTCAGTGGGTCGGTCAGAGTTCAGTCTGAAGTCGGACGACCAGCTGACCGGTTGAAAACTCTGCCTTCGGGCGGGGAGGAACCCGAACCAGGCTACACTGAAGGGCGGAGTCTCGTTCGGGGAGGTAAACCGACCCTGAACCCGTTTATACGGGTTCAATGGGCATATTTTTGGCCGAGCCTACGGGCTCGGGAAACCCACATTAAACTCGGCCTTGTGCCACATGTGACTGCGTGGGGCAGTGACTAAATAGCGTCAGTGAGTTGGTCTGAGTTCAGTCTGAAGTCGCACGACCAGCTGACCGGTTGAACTCTCTGCCTTCGGGCGGGGAGGAACCCGAACGAGGCTATGCTGAAGGGTGGAGTCTCGTTCGGTTAAGTAAACCGACCCTGAACCCGTTTATATGGGTTCAATGGGCATATTTTTGGCCAAGCCTACGGGCTCGGGAACCCCACGTTAAACCGGCCTTGTGCCACATGATGCCCTCGTGGGGGGTGACTAAATATCCTCAGTGAGTTGGTCAGTCAGTCGATGCCGGACGACCGTTAGTCGGATACTAAAGTATCAGCGTCCAAAACTAGATTTCTCTGCGTCATTACCTATTATATCAAGTACCTAAGGTTTTGTACGTCGAACCTATTTTAGGACCGTCTTAGTACAAATACAAGCCTCCACTGTGAAAATCACTCCATAACACTCAATCGGTTATAAAATACAAGGATAAATTGATAATTGCTGAACGAATTATTCTTCTGTGTTCCAGGTCCCTTTAGGACGTGGCTCTCCACAAGTTCCTATTCTTCATAGCTCTAAGCATCTATTACTCCAAGTTTATATCCTGATATCCATTTTCCCAAGATCTTTACGTTAGTTACTCATCCTTTCCTGCTCCTTTTGCTTTCAACATTTACAGTGGGTGTCAAATTCTTCAAGCCCCCATTCCACAGTGTAGGAGACATCCCAACTGTCACTTTCGTATTCCAACGACAAGTGCCCTTAAAACCTATCCCTTTGTCATATGACCAAAATCTCTTGGTAGAAGTGATTGGTAATAGTATTTAAAAAAAACTAAACACTGGCCATTACGCTGCAAGTACATTCACTGTTCTTCTGTAGAACCATATGAACGATTTCCTCTTGATATCTGTAGAGATTGTCCAGCATTCACTGCCATATAGGAGGATTGATATTACATAGCAGCTGGGGACTCGTTTTCTTTGTTTCCAGCGAAGATTTCATATAAACTATAAAGGGCAACCTTTATGCTTTCTTTCAGAAGAAAAAAGAAACAAAAGATACAATAAATTGTCTAAATAAATCGTAAGTCTTCTCTAAATAAACCTAAATGTTATCGCAATTGTAAACCGCCTCTATAAAATAAAACGACATCGACTAAAGACAAAAAAAATCAATTCATAGAAGATCAGTGCAAAAACGTTCGCAAAATAAACATTTTAGAAAGAATTATATAAGAGGAAATTAATTGATGAAAGTATCGCAAGGAAGACGCCATCAGAGGAAATAAAAAGAAAATCTTTAAATAATAAGGAAAATAATATTTTCTTTTCTTGAAAACTAAAATACTGTTAACAGAGTGCTGACCCAAATTGAAAAAATAAAAATAAAAATAAAATGGTAGGAATTGACATAAAAAAGGGAAAATATTCGGAAAAAAGAAAAATAAATTAAAAAGATGAGAAGAAATTAATAGTGAAAAAGAAGCAAACAAAAGAAGAAAAAAAACTTCATTTCAGGGAAGGTGATTAAAAAATTGAAAGGGAAAACTCTAAAGAACTTTTAAAACTACCCTGAAAAAACACAAGAAAAATATAAGAAATGTAATATATATATATATATATATATATATATATATATAAACGAAGAAAATTGTAGTAAAAGAGTTTAAAAATTCAAATAAAAGATCTTTCTCTCTGCATTGAAAACTATTGCAAGAATAAACATGCGAACAAAACAATGTCCAACGAATACGCATACATATACCACCACGCATGCGCATTTACTCACAGGGGACGACGAAAGAATAATGAAAAATAACAGAAAGGCTAAGACTAAAAGCGCATTACTTAAAATAAAAAAAAAACCTTTCTTTCGAATGTCCAGTCTTTATTTGCTTTTTCAACCTGTCAAACCTTTTTACACAAATGCAACAACGTCACCTTCGGCCGAGTTTGAATAACCAGTCTCCTACAAACATCAGTACGAGTTAAAGTCACGATGCGAATGCCTAGAAAATAAACCCCTGCCTCACCTCTGTGTGTGTGTGTGTGTGTGTGTGTGTATGAATAAAACAGGTGAGCGAAGCCATGTAAGTTTATTAAAAGATTACTGAAAGTATTTCTTTTCTGTTCATTCGTCTCCTTTCCGTTTTTTCTGCATTTTAATTTCGTCTTTTCGTTCTTTTTCCAAATCCATTTTACTTGCTTGCAATAAAGGAGACGTTAGCTGTTTCAGTTTCGCCATCTCTTTCTAGTTATTTTGTTTTTTCAAACAAAATGTTAAAATCAGGCAATTAATAATAAACATTAAACTAATTAGATTTTATTTGATGCAAATTTTGCTGACCACCCATCATCTGTCAGACAGTAAGCAAAGCAATTGTTTACACTTCGAACTCTCCATTTTTTTCCTTCTGCGGGTACAAATAACTTTGTATGCGCAAACAAAATTACACACAGTCGCCATTTTACACAAACAATTCTTTTTTTGTTTTCTAATTAGAAACAGATGCATTTTCATCCACGGAAACATGTGCAGCGCTTTTAGATATAGAATTTACTAATACAAAAATTTTGACCGCGTGGAAAAAATTTAACTTCATAGGTGAATATTGGCGTGTTTACTTGTTAGACTTTCTAACTCTTTTTCTTAAGGGGATGCTTGTTAAAACTCGGTGAAGTTAATCGTTCATGGCAATTTACACAGATACTGTTATTTCTTATCCCCTAACTAAACAATTACCTACTTAATCAAGCATGTAAACTCATTGTTATGAATAACCAAGAGTGGTCTCTCCTTGTTTTGTTATTCTCCTCTTTGAGATAGCTATTTCTATTTACTGGGACTATAAAAGGACACTATACACGAACCTTGTGTTCTCAGTTGAATAAAGCTTTCTTAAAGCGTACTTCTGTCATTACACAACATAGCTTAAAATATGCTTATAATTCTTTCTTGCTTAGCTTTACACATTTTTATATCAATGATAATAAATTTTAATTCACTCAGTTTCAGTTAATTTTGAGAAAATTATCTCTGATGTTAAGAAGTTACTTCAGATCCATTTTTACAACCAGGTGTATTTTCTATAGGTATAGTAAGGCTTATATCTGTTTACAGAGTTTCTTAAATTACAAGTCAGATATTTGTCAATATTGCGCAAGGCAAGGATATCTGTAATGAGAGAAGGTTATGCTAAAATCAAAAGTAAATCTACGTCTGTAAGAGTTTAAATGATTGAGTTGGATCTCAGAGAGATACTTGGACCTTGGAAGACATCAGTTAATTTGACTAAACAATATAATTTTATTTGATTTGTTAGCTTGACTACTGTTTGCTAGGCCCACAGTCCTGGATTGAAGACAAGAACTTGAATCAAACAGTTCACAAAATAATAATAATTTTTTAACATAATCAAGAGGGGTCTCCCCTCTTGATTATGTTCATCTACTCTTTGTACTGTTTACTGGGACTATAAAAGGACACTATACGCGAACCTTGTATTCTCAGTTGAATAAAGCTTTCTTAAAGCCTATAACTGCGTACTTTTGTCCTTACACTCAGGTTTAGTCACACACGTATGTGAGGTATGCACCTAATTATACGAACAAACGGGTATATATTATGTTAACCTTGGAGACTCACCTACGGAGTATAGGGCTACAACTAAAGCGATCGAGGTGGACTGTTGTATTGTTTGTAGCAATTGTAATTTTACAGAGTTAACGCTATAGACCCGCATGTGGAGTATAACATCTCAGATATGCCACACTAGAAGTTGCTGATGTGGTTTATGTAGAAAGTAAGTTTTACAAGGTCGAATTCCTTGTAGAGTGGCTGTCAGTCTGCCTGTGATTTAACTCACAGATGGAGTCGAGAGAATAGATGTATTCGTACAACACTGAATTCAAAACAAGTTTAATGTTTAACAAGCTTGCCACAGCAGCATTGTGGACAACTCGACGTGGTGTAATGTTTAGCAAGCTTGCCTCGCTAGAACAATTACAACTGGTTAGTGAGTTCGAACCTCACTGGGTGATACAAACTTTCGAGCGTGCGTCATATCTAAACTTCTAGGAACATCGACGTTGGGTAATGGTTAGTAAGCTTAAACAGTTACGACTGAATAGTGAGTTCATTCCTCACTGGGTGCTCTCCACTCCCGTTTGTTCATATAAGTAGGTGCATGCATCAGATATGTGTGTGACTACGCTTAGTAAATCATTAGGGCTCCTCGGCGTGGTGTAATGGTTAACAAGCTTGTCTCGTTAGATTAGATACGACTGAATAGTGTGTTCGATCCTCACTGGGTGCTCCTCACTTTCTGCCTAATGCTCCATCTAAGCTACACTTAGAAAACAAATGGCACCTCGACATTGTGTAATGGTTATCAAGCTTGTCTCGCTAAATCAATTACGACTGAATTGTGAGTTAGCTACTCACTGGGTTTTCCATAATTTCGGCCTTGTACCACATGTATGCTATGCTTAGAGAAACATTTTTGGCCACTTCGGTGTGCTGTAATGTTTAGTAAGCTTGTTTCACTAGATCACTTACGACTGAATAGTGAGTTTGATCCTCACTGCGTGCTCCACACTTTGGGCCTTGTGCCACACATCTAAGCTACGCTTAGAAAAATCACTAGAGCAGCATCCCCTAATGTACTCCATAGGCGATTTTACAAGGTTAACACATACACTAATATATAATTAAGAAAATATAATCAAATTTCCGGGCTAATTATATATAAAGTGAGATTATTGTATTCGGTATCCATTTTTCTGAGGGCTATTTAAGGTTTCTGACAGCTTTGATAAAAGCTGTGAAATCAATGACTGACTGACGGAGCCCCAAAAAACGGCGAACCATCTGCATAACTACCAAATGAAATTAGTATCGCGAAATTGATATTTCTTTTCCAGTAAGGTATGTTAGGAACAACGTGGTAAACGTATTAAATCTAACTGCCGCCAAGTTTTATCTATTGCCAAGTGCAACCAACCACGGAGAATACAGAGAATGATTGACTATTATACTCTGCGTATTATCTCCAACTCTGTTCTATGATGACATTGCTTTAAGTCCGTAAAGAGAGGAGGAAGAAGGAGCATGTTACATAATCTAGCAGTTGCCCCACTTAGCTTCGTCAAATGTCCATTTGGCGGCGCTTTTTAACTCTATAAAAAGACAAACATTTCCTACCTCTTTCTCTATCTTTTCCTCTTGTTCCAAGATTCTGTTGCATCTAGGTAAGATGTCGCCGCTGAGACGCGTTTGTTCCCCCCCATGCCGACTGAACTCTGACACATACGCGCACACATACACACATGTGTGTACGCACAAACGCTTGTATCGCGCACATGAACAAGCACATTTTAATAGCATAGTTTTAATATATTTTTCTTTACTTTCAATTGTGTGTACATGTAATTCCTTTTGTTAATATATGCATTTAATTGTTATTTTTTTTTTTTAAATTTTTTACATATTTTTACCCGGACAAGAGTCCGCCAAATATTGTTTGCGGAACAAATGTGCCACATCACAACCAAAAAAGCTAAGTCACAGAAAATTACCTTTTCAACCTTATACCGACCTTATTCAGTAAACCTTAAGTAGCTCTTGGGCCTTGTACCTTGAACAATAGTGTTATAACGAAAATTGAATACTAGCAATGAAACCTGGTGTTGTCGGGCAAATCCCCTTCCTTTGCAAAAGGCGGGAATTAGAACTCGTCGTATCGATTCAACATTTCGTTCCGATAAACGTCACACTATCCGCCTTTCTTTCCACGTCACATTATCCGCCTTTCTTTCCACGTCACTACCATGGGTAAGAACTATACTTAACTCGACACGTTACCGTTTCGTTGGATGGAACTTCAGATAAGTTGCGCCTAGTGTTTGGAAGCTGGGGACAACCACATCAGAGGGCACTTGAGTTATTCGATTTCCCCACTGGAACCTGTTGGACTCTTAGACTACAACCTAGCTAATCCATGGCACATCTCCGGTTATAGCATTATTCCCAAGTTGAGTTATCCTAAACTAAAATTCATAGTATTAATTTTAATTTCCAACTCTCTGCCTCTGGCCATTATGTGAGGAAACCCCATGACACCACTAACAACATTTTCGAAATCACACCGGATTTGAGTTGTAAGATTATTTGAAAGTTCCTTGATATTTATCCAGAATGGAAAGAGCCAAATTCAATTTTCATTGTGGGGGTTGCTATTGACTGCTTTTAGTTTCGCACAAGGCCACAAGTATGAGACGCACGTGAGGGTCGGTCGAACTCACTATTTAGCCGTAATGGCTAATCAGAGTAAACTTACTAACCACTAACCGAGGCTGAAGACCGCCATTTCTTACTAAGTACATTACTTTGGCACAAGGCCACAGACATGGCGCACCCAGTGAGGATCGAGCTCACAACACAGTAGTAATGGATAACAAGACTAACCTTGCTAACCATTACCCGATGCTGAAGCAGTCTATGAAGTAAGTCTATTTCTTACTAAGTAGATTAAGAAAGAACAAGGTCACGTGTATGGGGTGTGACCAATGACGACGAAGCTTACCGTCAAATCAGACTGAAAGACCTTTTGTCGTTTGAACACTGAAGTACCAGAATTAGTCACTAAGCCTCTAAGCAAATTAAACATACCTTTATTCAAAAGATACTTTAATTAAAAATAAGAGACCGTTAATCTGAATAAAATGTCCCTTATTCATTGAAGAGATTCTTTTATTTAAAAAAGAACCCTATGCAAATTAATGAGACTGTTATCCACTAGTATTAGTTTTTAATCATTTCACCCAAAGCAAGCCGGACACTAGTACGGAGGGGTGTCACAGAGAGTTAAAGTGAGAGAAAACACTGAGTATGGGGGGGGTGACTGACGAAAGGATAAAAGAGGAACGGGATTCAAGAAGACAGAAGATGGCGATTGACGTTGCATTTAATTTTTTTAAGATTGTAGTTATTAGGAAAGCAAGTAAGAGGAAGGAAGTTCCACTATCAGGAAGTGCGAGAAAAGACACTGTTGAAGTAGACATGGAGTTTATATTTAACGATTTCAGCAGTAAAAGTACATGTCAATCTAGTACCACGCTTAAATTCATGTAGTCGGGGCACCAGGGGGGAAAAACAAACTCGTTAGCACAGTTGCTATGAAAATAGTTATAGAAAAGAAAGAGATGAGAGTTCAAAATAACGAAACCATGGATGAAAAAAATTAAAGCACTTTTGGCTGCATACTGCTCATTTGTGATATAGGTCAATTCTGCTCATTTGTGATATAGGTAAATACTGCTTATTTGTGATATAGGCAAATACTGCTCATTTGTGATATAGGTAAATACTGCTTATTTGTGATATTGGTAAATACTGATGATTTGTGATATAGGTAAATACCGCACATTTGATATATGTAAATTCTGCTAATTTGTTATATAGGTAAATTCTGCTCATTTGTAATATAGGCAAATACTGCTCATTTGTGATATACGTAAATTCTGATCATTTGTGATATAGGTAAATACTGCTTAATTTTGATATAGGTAAATCCTGCTCATTTGTGATAGATGTGAATACTGCTCATTTGTGATGTAGGCAAATACTGCTTATTTGTGACATAGGTAAATAGCGCTTATATGTGATATAGGCAAATACGGCTCATTTATGATATAGGAAAATTCTGCTCATTTGTGATATAGGCAAATACCGCTCATTTGTGGTATTGGTAAATACTGGTGATTTGTGATATAGGTAAATACCGCACATTTGATATATGTAAATTCTGCTCATTTGTGATATAGGTAAATACTGCTTAATTGTGATATAGGTAAATCCTGCTCATTTGTGATAGATGTGAATGCTGCTCATTTGTGATGTCGGCAAATACTGCTTATTTGTGACATAGGTAAACACTGATCATTTGTGCTATAGGTAAATTCTACTCATTTGTGGTATGGGTAAATTCTGCTTACTTGTGATATAGGAAAATACCGCTCATTTGTGATATAGGTAAATACCGATCATTTGTGATATAGGTAAATACTGCTCATTTGTGATATAGGTAAATACCGATCATTTGTGATATAGGTAAATACTGCTCATTTGTGATATAGGTAAATGCTACTCATTTCTGATATAGGTCAATTCTGCTCATTTGTGACATAGGAAAATATAGCTCATTTGTGATATAGGTAAATACTGATCATTTGTGATAGAGGTGAATACTGCTCATTTGTGATATAGGTAAATTCTACTCATTTGTGGTATGAGATAAATACCGCTTATTTGTGATATAGGTAAATACCGCTCATTTGTGATATCGTTAAATACCGCTCATTTGTGATATAGGTAAATACTGATCATTTGGGATATACGTAAATACTGATTATTTGTGATATAGGTAAATACTGCTCATTTTGTGGTATTGGTAAATACCGCTTATTTGTGATATAGGTAAGTACTGATCATTTGTGATATAGGTAAATACCGCTCATTTGTGATATAGGTAAATACTGCTCATTTATGTTACAGGAAATACCGCTCATTTGTGATATAGATACATACAGATCATTAGTGATATAGGTAAATACTGCTCATTTGTGATAGAGGTGAATACTGCTCATTTGTGATATAGGTCAATTCTGCTCTTTTGTGATATAGGTAATTTCCGCTCATTTGTGATATTAGTAAATACTGCTTATTTGTGATATAGGTAAATGCCGCTCATTTGTGATATTGGTAAATACCGCTCATTTGTGATATATGTAAATTCTGCTCATTTGTGATATAGGTAAATACTGCTCATTTGTGATATAGTTAAATAAAATATTGCATCTTAGGTCAAATATATTTTGTAAAATTCTTCCATGTGAAAATAATAACCATCGACTCTCATAGAAAAATCCTCCAAATTCTGAACAAGCTTGTTCTTTAATTACTCTGTGTCGCATGGAGCCTCAGAATCAGCAGAAATTGTTCCTTTTAAAGAATAGTAAGCCTTTTCCGTTGGGTTTAATATTGAACTGTAAGGTGATAAAAATCTAGCATGTAGCCCAATGCTTGTAATTACACTGAGCACAACTCTTGACTGGCAGAATTTCCCATTCTCCTTTATTATCACTTTCTCGTTACTTTCTAGTTTCAGAAGATGCAGTCTCGGAATTAAACAACACAAATAATAATTTGATGAGCTAAGATTCGTCTTATGGAAATAGCACATAAAATGCTACAATTTCATCCTCCATTGGATAGGATGATTTTTATGCTTTACACTCTGACAATATATATCCGCTTCGTGTGTAGTTTGAACACTTGTTTTGTCTACGAAAAAGAAAACTGGTTAAACCCGAGTAAATAATGGTTAGCACATTCTCTTCTTGCATAAAGTTTGGAAGTCCAACTAAACTTTTACGCTTGCGATTCATGAATAATAATAGTCTTGAGAATTTCAGTTGATTGACTCAGATTCTTTTTTTTTAAATTCTGAATAAATCAATTTTTAAATAAATCCGAGCTTTGCATTCAACATGTTTTCGATTAAGGCTTTGGCTCTCCGATCTCATCCTCCGTTATTTCTACACTTTTTCTTTTTTTTTTATCCCTATCACCCCATGAAAGGTAGTAAAGCCACTAAAACACAAAGGGTTACAAGGTGTGCAAGAATTAGGAACAGAGACATTAATAATGAGCAAAAAGAGAAGACAGTAATCAGGAAGACAGTAGATAGCATTTAAATTTTTGCAAATTAAACTTGGCTGGAAAACATGATTCTGGAAGGGGGTTTCACAAGCGAGAAGTGCGAGAAAAGAAACTTTTAGCATAGCATGTACGATTACATGTAGCCAGATCAACTGTAAATTGATGAGATCTCGACGCCAGTCTAGTATTACGCTTAAATTACAAAAAAAAAGGTACTATAGCGAAGAGCTCATCCGATTAATTACCATGAAAGTCTTTATAAAATGGCAGAGAAAGGCAACCTTACAGTGATGGAAAAATATTGCTGATTCTTTGGATCTTATCAAATAGTTCAAGGTAAATAGCAGGAGCACCGGATCATATATAGCAGCAATATTCTAAGCATGTGTATATATATATATATATATATATATATAATCGACTCTCCCGTCGAAATTCGACGTATGAGGGTCAAGCAGATCAGTTTCCAGGAGCCCGACACCGGCACATGAGATTTGATTATAGTGGTGAAGGCCTCGTGCAGGACCATCCACACTTTTTGAAAGGACGAATACAGGGACCTGGTGCACCGAATGCCACAAGGTTCCCGCAGGTTTTGAATTCAGAGTTGTCCTTCTAGACCAGTTACCATCCAAGGCTATAGAACCCAGACTGTCCTGCTATTTAACCCATAGCTGGAGGGAGAAGATTCATACCTTTCCCAAGGGTATTAGCACGTAAGTGAATGTAATGGATAATGGCTCGGAATTGTTAATCGGTGAGCCGAGTTCCAATTCCTCAATCTAAGCCGCTATCCATTACTCCACCGTGCCTCCTATATATATGCATATAATGGTAGACTTATAGATATGTATAGACATCTGGAGAAATAGATTGTCTCGCAAGAAACAGTAAACTTCACCTAGCAATAGATTCAATATAGTCATTATGTCAGTTCAGAATGTTAGCCAGAGAAGTCCCAACAAGTCACTTATTTTCAACAAATGTATCTATATAAGTCTGGCCTAGTTCGGTGAGATTTTTAATGACTCTTGAGATAGCGGCTTTTGAAAAATTCATTATCTCAGAAAATTTCCTTGGAGATTTTTTCTCTGTTTCAATCAGTCTCATTACTGTAAAGTAGTTTTTTCTTTAGAAATTTCGGACGATGCCCTATCGCATGATTTTGACCAATCGGCAATCAGTAGAGCGACAAACAGAAAATAAAACATTTGATTTCAGCGATTCATTATTTTATATACTAATTTTTAGTGTAGTGAATGTTGATCTCTTTATATTGAATAAACGTATCTTTTATTTTGAATATGAGTATCTTTAGACTGAATAAATGGACCTATTGAGTCATTAAAGGTTCTTTTTATTTTGAATAACAGCGTCTCCTTTTTTAGTAAAAGTATCTACAATTTGAATAAAAGTCTGTTTAATTTAAATCGAGGTATTTTCCTTAGTGACTAACTCTGGTTGCTTTGGTTTGACAGTATTTGTTTAGCGGCATATCAACACCTCTATAGGTTATTTAATGTCGACATTTAAATATTTTGTACACAATTTTTATTTATTTTTATCTTTGAGATAATAATGATTTTCGTGATACAAGTCTTACTAATTAAGCCATAGCTTGGGGGAAAGAAGCGGTGGATTCATATCTTTCCCAAGGATATTTGCGCAAAAGGGATTATAACGACCCCGGCTGGAATTGGAACTCGGCTCACCGATTAACAATTCCGAGCCATTATCCATTACACCACCTGCACACCGAAGCTTACGGCACCTGGTATTCCCAAGCGGTACTGATCAGGCTCGACGTTGCTTAACTTCGTTGATGGCACGGAAAACAGTGTTTCAACGTGATTTTGCTGTAAGTAGACGAACCCGATCAGTGCGTAGAAGGATGCAAAACCAGTTGGACAAGGGGAGAACGAATTCATCCCGTAACAACGCAACTGTTATGGAAATCACCGTAGAAACGACTAGTTTTGTCGAGAAACGTAGCCCTTTACTCTTCAGTTGAGTGTACAAGAATAGAAGAGTGGGGAGGAGTAGGTGGTTAGGATGAACTTCGCGATAGCTATGGTCACCTAGACTGAAGCAATCGACTAGAAGAGCATTGTTTAATTTGGCACATGTGACCCGATGAAGATCGATTTCACTACTGATTAACAATAGACAACCAGTCCGTGCCTTGAGGGAATAGTGGGCCCCAAACTCACCTCCGACCTCAAGTGAAACTCTTGTATAAAATCTATCGCTAAAGAAACAGGTGAAACGATTGGCTCCCAGTACCGCTCCAGTAAGTACCTGATGATATCGTCTACCTTTATAAGTGCCAGATCAGACCGAAAAATGTTGCCATATTTAGGCGGGAGCTGCACAGACCTCACTTTCCAGCGACTCTGAGTCCTTGTTGGAGAATAAATATTTTCCGCCCTCTAACCTCTTTCTCACGGGCTGGGTGTGGCGAGTCTCTTGCTTCTCTATCGCTACTAACACGAAAACCGCTCGGACGAACTATATTCCTTGTTCCCGCCAGCCTAAACCTTCACGACAAGGACCCGCCATGCCACATACATTGTAGTAAACCATCCACATTCCTTCCGTATTCCATCGGTGAGAAGTAAGTTCCACTCAAACAGATTCTTCCCGCGAACAACTGCCTCATGGAACGGACTCACAAAAGGATGTTTCCCCGATCAATATATTCTTCATTTGTTCAAGTCTAGATTCAATCGTTATCTTCCCCCCACTATCCACGTAAACTACCCTCTACCTCGACTGGCCGCCGGGCCTTGTACAGAGTGAACCTTACTGTAAAAAAAAAAAATTAAAAAAAAATTACTTGTAAACCATTATTCAATGCTTAAGCAAGCTGCTACAAAATATTTTTGATTATATAACAAGCTTAGCTTTGATTAGCGTAAATCCTCATATTTGTGGATTGAAATTACTACTAGCTGTTAATAGTTAATTGAACTACCTCGCTAACAAACCTACGTATTTTTGATGTTGATTTTTGGGTCATGAGTTATGTGTATATTATTATCATTATTATGTAAAAACGATGTTCATGAATTCTACCGTTCTTTCGGTGATTGTATCACCGATACTACTTAATAAAAACAACATAAAATTTTTATATTAGTCACACATGCACCACTCTCTCTCGTAGATTGACTTGTCACATGTTGACACTAAGCGCCATTCGTGCAAATATCGGTCATCACGTAACAAAACAAAATAAAACTATTAATATACGACATATATTGGTAGATATTACCAAAATATTATACAGGATTCACCTCAAATAAAGATGCAAAAGGTTGAGTCTTCTTCGCAGTGAAACAATCCACATCAAAGTAAGGTGGATTTTACTGTTTTTAAACACAATTCTCCATGATTTTCTCTCATGCATTGATATCTGCTCAATGCGTATCCAGATGTAAACAAATGACGTCACACATTATGAAATGGACAAAGTCCGAAATCTTTTTTTCTTGCTAACCGAACGCTCCTCTGTGGCCCAATCGGTTAAGGTACGTCAGGCTATATGACGGTTCAGTATAGGATACAGGTTAGATTCCTGTCGGAGGCGCATATTGTTTATGCAAATTTCTCGGACATTCAGGTCGGTAAATGTTGTTTAATAATGTTTATTATAAACAGAGCATTTACTTAAATATTTGTATCTATAAAAAGAACGTATAAACATAAAAAATGTCTTAAAAAATAATTGTCGGACTTTGTCCATTTCATAATGTGTGACGTCATATGTATGTATGTATGTATGTATGTATGTATGTATTGTATGCCGTGTTTACGCCTGGCAAAAATGCATCAGCCAAATATTCAGATTCCCGTTTCAAATTATCACATAAAAATGTAAGCCTGCGTCATCTTATATCTGAATGAAGCGTGTGACGCTGCGGATATAGCGTGTGTTTCTTCATATACGATTTAGTAAATGTGTATTAACTGCATTTGCTTTGAGATTGAGCCGTGTCTCTTCAAACTTACGTGAGCGCTTCATTTTACTTCACCTACGTCTCAACCAAAGACCGCCTGAGTACGGTGACGCGTGCCTTTGTGGGAATGAATGCGCCTGCATTATATTCACAATTATCGGTTTATCCTATATGTGCGTGACTGTCAGTACAAAGGATAGTCTTATATTTATTGCCGTTTCCTTACTAAAGCGAGAGCGTCATGCAATCGAGTTCACCTCGAGCATCTTGCCCGGGATGAATGGAAGTAAAGTTAACAAAAGATGTAAGCCGAGCATGATAATCTGGGGGAAAAGTGGGGGTCCTTTATCATTATAGTTTTAGTTTTCTTGGTTGGTTGGCTGTTTTTACACGCTCCATTAAACACAGAACAAAGGATTAGCTTAATGCTTTAGCGGGTAGAGAGAGAGACAGAGAGAGAGAGTGAGCATTGAATAACATGACGTAACACTGCAACTACTTGTTGCTGAATAAACGCAAATGCATCAGGTAAATCATAATTTCGTTGATGAGAAGCGCGAGAGATTCAAATATTCTGTGCTTTCTGTTTTAATTTTATTCCTTGTGAGTTAATCTATCTTGTCTGTACTTATCAAGAAGGTTTAGTTGAGGGGGTTACGACTTTTCAGATCTTAGATATCGGTCTTTTAAGTAATTCTTTTTTCAAATAGCGTTATTCACGATGTGCCAGCACTATAACAAAGAGAAGGCTGGCGCTATATCTTCTTTATACTGTCATAGCCAATGCAATATCTAAGCAATCTTCTAATTTGAAATATATTGAGATTTCTATTTTCAAGAAAGACGTTATAAATATCTTACCTTATTTCTTTTACAATTTTTCCATTTCTTTCTTTGGCTTACCGTTTTTCTCTTTCTTTCAATGTTTTCTTCTCTTACCGTTTTCCTATTTCTTTCTTACGTTTACCGTCTTACTTTTGTTTTCCTTCTTTTACCATTTTGAATTAATTTCCTTTGTTTCTTTCTTTTCCTATTTTTCTATTAATTTCTTCCGCTTACCTTTTTTCTTTTCTTTCTTTCACTGTTTTTCTTTTTTTTTTTTTTCATTCCTTTCCTCTTGGAACATTTTTGCCGTTTTTCCCTTTCTTTCTTCCCCTCTTTTTTTTTCAACATATTTTCATTTCTTTCTTTAGCGTACCAATTTTCTCTTTCTTAATTCCTCCTTTCTTTTAAAAGAATTTAATTTCTTTTTTTTTTTTTTTTTTGGTTTACCGTTTTTCTTTTTCTTGGCTTCTTTCTTTCTTTTACCATTTTCCCATTAATTCCTTTCCTTTACCGTTTCTCTTTTTCGTTCTTTTCTTCTTTCTTTCTTTTACCATTTTCCCATTAATTTCTTTCCTTTTTCGTTTCTCTTTTTCCTTCTTTCTTTTACCATTTTCCCATTAATTTCTTTCCTTTTTCGTTTCTCTTTTTCCTTCTTTCTTTTACCATTTTCCCATTAATTTCTTTCCTTTTTCGTTTCTCTTTTTCCTTCTTTCCTTCTTTCTTTTACCATTTTCCCATTAATTTCTTTCCTTTTTCCTTTCTCTTTTTCCTTCTTTCCTTCTTTCTTTTACCATTTTCCTATCAATTTCTTCCGCTAACCGTTTTCTTTTGTTTCTTTCTTTCATCATTTTTCTCTTGTTTTCTTCATTATTTCTTTTACCATTTTCCTATTCTTTCTTTGGTTCTTTGGTTTTTTCTTTTCTTTTCTTTTCTTCCTTCTTAATTTTACAGTTTTAATTAATTTCTCATTAATTAATTAATTAATTAATTAATCATTAATTATTTACGTTTACTGTTTTCATATATTTCTTTCGCCGTTTTTCTCTTTCTTTCATTCCTGTTTTATCTTATCATCCTGCCATTAATTTTCTTTGTTTGCCGTTTTTCTCTTCCTTTTCTTCTTCCTTTTAGACTTTTTTCTATTTCTTTCAATAGTTTCACGTTTGTCTTTTCCTTCCTTCTCATTTTTTTTCATTTCTTTCAAAGGTTTCCCGTTTTTTCTCTTACTTGCCTTCTTTCTTTTACCATTTTCCTATTTCTTTCTTTTGTTTACCATTTTACTTTTTCATTTTCCAGCCATTCTTTTATTTATTATTTTCAATTAATTTCCTTCATTTACCGTCTTTAACATTTAAATCTTTGTTTTATATTTTCATCTTTCGTTTACATTTTTCCTCTTAGATCGCTTCATTATTTCTTTTAACATTTTTTTTTCGTTTGCAGTTGCTCTCTTTCTTTTCTTTCCATTTCATTTTAACATTTTCACATTTTTTTCGTTTACCTTTTTTTCTCTATCTTATTTTCTTTCTTTTACCATTTTTCCATCAATTTTTCATTTTTTTTCTTTCCTTTACCGTTTTTTTTTCTATCTTTCCTTCGGTCTTTACCATTTTTTTATTTCTTTCTTACGTTTACCGTTTCTCCCAATCTGCCTTCCGTCTACTCCTTTGACTATTTTTCTATTAATTTCTTCTGCTTACTGTTTGCCTTTCTTTCTTTCACCATTTTTCTTTTATCTCTTTTTCATTTCTTTCTTTCGTGTAACGTTTACCATTTTATTTCCTTCCTTAATTCTTTTATCATTTTTCCTATTTCTCTCTTTCGTTTACCCTTTGTCTCTTTCTTTCCTTCCTTCTTTCATTAAACATTTTCAATTATTTTTCTTTGTTTACCGTTTTTCTCTTTCTTTCTTTCTTTCTTTCTTTCTTTCTTTCTTTCTTTCTTTAAATAATTTTTCCATTTCTTTCTTTTGTTAACCTATTATCTCTTTATTTCCTTCGATTTTCTTTTACCATTTTTTCTTTTCTTTCTTCCGTTTACCTTTTCCCCGTCCTTCTTTCTTTCACCATTTTTCTATTAATTTCTTCCCCTTATCGTTTTCCTTCCTTTCTTCATTTTGTTTTACCGTTTTTCTCTTGGTTTACTTCCTTTTTTTCTTTTACCATTTTTCCTTTAGTTTCTTCCATTTACCGTTTTTGTGTTTATTATTTTCCATTAATTTCTTTCGTTTTCTGTTTTTCTCTTTCTTTCCTTCCTTCTTACTTTTACCTTTTTTTCCTTTAATTTCTTAAGTTTACCGTTTTCCTTTATTTCTTTCAAGGTTTTTTCTTTCTTTCCTTTTTATCTCTTTTAACATCTTTCCATTAATTTTCTTCGTTTGCCGTTGTTCTCATTCTTTCCTTCCTTCTTTCTTTTACTCTTTTATCGTTTCTTGCAATGGTTTCATGTTTGTCTCTTTCCTTCCACCTTTCTTTTACTATTTTCCTATTTCTTTCTTTTGTTTATTGTTTTACTTTTATTTTCTTTCCTTCATTCTTTCTTTTATTATTTTCAGTTAATTTTCTTTATTTATCGTCTTTCTTTTTTTTTCTTCTACCTTTTACCATTTTTTACATTTTTTTTCTTTCGTTTACCGTTTGTCCCATTCTTTCCTTTGTTTGTTCTTTTACCAGTTTTCCATTTTAGTCTTTCGTTTATCTTTTTTTTTGCACTTATTTTTGCATTTTTCCATTAATTTCCTACACTTCCGTTTTCCTTTATTTCTTTCGCCGATTGTTTCTTTCTTTTCTTTTTATTTTGCCAAATTTGCATTAACTTCCTTCGTTTACCGTTTTTCTCTTTCTTTCCTTCCTTCTTTGTTTTATATTTTCCAATTTTTTCTTTCGTTTACATTTTACCTCTTACATTCCTTCAATATTTCTTTTAACATTTTTTTTTTCATTTGCAGTTGTTCTCTTTCTTTCCTTTCTGTTTTATTTTAAAATTTTCACATTTCTTTCGTTTACCTTTTTTCTCTATCTTATTTTCTTTCTTTTACCATTTTTCCATGAATTTCTTTCAATTATCGTTTTTATTCTTCTTTCCTTCCTTCTTTCTTTTAACATGGTCCTATTTCTTTCTTTGGTTTATAAAAAAATGACCAACAATACGTTTTTGTAGCAATCAATACAACACTGAAAAAAATATTAAAATGCATTTTTGTAGTGCAATTACCAACAATACATTTCATGTTCTACAAACTATATATTAAAAAACGTACCTTTTACCATGAAAATATAAAAGTATGTGCAAAATATTTAGATTTAGGCATTAAAAACCCATAGAGGTTGATATGCCGCTAAACAAAATCAACCAACTAACAAACATGTATATGCACAAAAGCTAAGTTATGAAATAAACTCTTGTTTTGTGCAGTTGTATGTAAATGTATTGTATGCAAAGGAATATACATTTTCTTTTATTGATTCTGCTGTATTTGGGGGGGGTTCATGTGGAGAGACACCGATAATGACATTCGGCTTTTGTTGAATAAAGCCTTTCTTAAGGTTATCGCTGTCTCGTCTTTCTGCTGTTTTTGAATTTTGCTTTTGAATTCATAACACTGAGAATCATCTACCATGTATTCAATTGTGAAAGCAGAATAACATCTAACATATTTCTTTTTTTTACTTCAGACTCTCAAGATTTAAAATCAGTTAAATTTCGCCATTAAATGACCCATTGTGTATTCATATGCCGTTAAACAAACAAATTAAACAATCAATCGATTGCGATCAAGGCTGATAAAAGGCCTGATGCTCTTTTGTTTTTTTGAATGTTTCACTGATCGTTAACAATCCGTAAATGCACTACCTCGAATTTATAATGCGTCTTCTCGCAGAGATCTTTGTTGCTTCCAAGGAATCGTTCGCGATATTTCAAGAAAGTGAACGTTACTTTCATTTAGCTCTTTGGTTTTACAACTTGAAGTATCATAAGAAGAGGCTTAATTTAATATACAATTTCGCCAAACGGCATGTGTAACGTGTAAGATTTCGTTTATTGTTTTGATGCGTTTGCTTTGGAGTGTAAAATTGTAATTGCATTTCCCTGACTTTATTTGTTTAATGTTGGGTTATAAAGTGTATATGTAGAAGGACATGCTAAATAGACCGGGGTCAATGAAATTTAACTTTATCACGGAGTCAGACAGTCCTGTATACATAAAGAAATAAACAGAAGATAAATTGATAAGCCCAAGAATGACATTAGAAGGACATTACAAAGGAAAAGAGGGGAAAAAATAATAAAAAGCAAGAAAGACCGAAAGATCGAGAGAAAGAAAAACAGAGAAAAGAAAAGAAAAGAAAAAAGCGAAAAAAAAAAGAAAAAAAAGAAAGATATTGGAAAAAGTAAAAGAAAGGTAGAAAGAAATAAAGGGAAATACTGGAAGCGAAAGAAAGAAGAAAAAGAAGAAAAGAAAAGAATGACGAAAGAGGAAAAATGAAAATTAACGAAAAAAAAAAATAATGAAGAGCAAAAGGAAAGAAAAAAAAAGAAGATCGAATGAAAAATAAACGATAAAGAAGCAAAAAAGAATGAAGAAAGAAAAAAAATGAAATAAAAAAATGAAGAAAGAAAAGAAATACAAGAGAAAAGAAAGCAGAGCAAAAAAAAGATATAAAAGAAAATCGAAAAAAATTGGAACAAAAGACAAACATGAAAGAAAAATGAAATAAATAAAGAAAAATGAAAGAAAACAGTCGGAAAGGAAAAAAGAAAAGGGAAAGAAATACAACAAATAAAGAAAAAAAAGAAAGAATGAATAAAAGAAAGAAAGAAAGAAAGAAAGAAAGTCAGACGAATGAACGAGGTGAAAGAAAGTCATAAAAAAAGAAAAAGAAACAAAAGAAAGAAATCAAAGATTAAAAAAAAGACAAAAAATGATGATAATTAAAATATTAGCGGTTTCCTTATAAGGAAATATTCGACATTCACTGACCGAACATCTTGTACTACTGTCGATTGAAATTTATACAATCTTCCTCTTCAAACAATTTTTCAAGAAAATAATAGTCTCTCGTCCAGTAACTCTTATACATCTTTCCAGTGTAGATGGGAATTTAATTCCTAACCTGTTATTTGAAATAGTGTGGAATGTCAGCATCTTGATTATGCTATTATTTTCTCTTCGGGTTACATGAGTTATACATTTTAGCTCTTGCTGCTTTTGAAAGTCCTCAAGTGATGTGGTTTATGCTATTTTTTACAGCTCTTTGTTTGGGATTCTGTAGCGTCAGTTTACACTGTTGGAACAGGTGTGGTAGTTACCAAGACCCATAAACATTTCTAGCTCGAGGCCATTTTTAACAATTGATCTGAGAAAGCGGTAGTATACAGCCAGCAATTTGCATACTTCTGAACGGGTTTGGATACATGTATGACTCAAATATGAAAGTCTCCATCTGACGAGGTTATTTAAGAATCTGACTGGAGTTTTCAGGTTAATGTTTTGGTTTTGTAGCAAATTGTGACGTCAGGCGAAACTATTTATGGTGCAGCGTGGTAACTATGTTATAACTGATCCATACACCGAGGTATTTGGAAATTGCCAAAGAAAGGAAAAGAGAGATTTAACTGAAAACGTGAGAAAGAGCAAATGAGAAAGAACATAAAAGGGGGAGTGAGAAGGGTAGGCATGTCTGTGAGAGAGAACAATATAAATATTGCCGCAGTTTTCTTTCGATATCTCATATTCCAATCAAATCGCATGTTATTCACTTGGCATTCATTGAAGTTATTCATGGGTCATAGACATTCAACATATATTTGCAGGATAGACATGCGTTCTAATTATTGCGAGCAGGGCCTGTAAAAACGATTGCATATTTGATATAAACCGTTAAGGATTCGGCGTAGCATCAGATATTGATATCGGGTTAGTCATACGCTATAATATATAATGATGTACTAAGCGTAACTTAGACATAGCAGAATGTAGCAAGTATGGTGCACCTAGTGAGGATCGAACTCAAAAATCAATCGTAAGTGATCTAGCGAGAGGTACTTGCTGGCCAGTATACCACGTCAAAGTGTCCTGAAGAACTAAGCGTAGTTTAGATATGTCACCGGTTACGATCGAACTCACTACTTTGTTGTAATCGAGCTAACGAGACAACCTTACTAACCATTACACCACGTCGCGAGGTCCTAAAATAGCGAGATTAGATCAAGTGAGGATCAATCTCACTATATTATTTACATTATTCGGAATATTGTCCTCATCTTTGTCGCCATATTTATTACAACGTTTCGGCCGTTGTACGCTCCGGCATTCTTCAGGGGGTTGGAATGTCGAACTGAACCCTTTATTTCGTTCACTGGGGTAGACTTTTCTAGTTCCACGTGCCATGTTTAATGGATGTCAGTTATCTCCCGTTAATTTCCCTCTGAAAGTTCTCCACTGCCTTACCGGGTATTGAACCCGGGTCTTTGGGTCCTGTCACTGGATGTAACTAACGCCTTCATCCACAGTGCCATGTGTCCTTGACTGGGCTTACAGTGACATGTTTAATAAGTGTGTAAGTGTAATTTCGGAGCGAGAACGTGTAGAAAGGACTTAACAAAATAAAAATTGGTGGCAAATATATGAAAGTAATGATATCGGAAACTACCTACACAATAGACTCTTCCAGGCCTATATTAAGTAGGCGACATAGCACTCTAGAGAGTGACAGAGAGTGACAGTGAGAGTCTAGTACGACTACCAGTATTGGACACTAACATATAGTAAGCTCCGCTTGCACTATCTCTGTAACCTGTTGTTAATATATCTTTCTTACATCTAATCCGTGTTCCGTGTTTTACTTCTGTGGTCCCAACTTTGTCCCCACATCAGTGGCGACGAGAATTCGAGAAACGCACTCACGGCGAAACCTAAATACCTTACAAGTTCCACATCTGTGTCAACGAAGAATTCGAGAAACGCATTTACGTCGAAAAACCGCAATACTTTGTCAGTCCCACAACAGTGGCGACAGAAAGATTCGAGAATTTCGTTCTTACCATATCAATAGCGACAGTACTCGAAAAATACACAAACTACACCGCGTTACCACAACAGTGTTGAACGAGAAATTAAGCTGGTATTACTACATTAGCGATTTAAACGCAACACCCAGCGTCTACATATAAAAAAATATATTCCGATACCAAACATCAGTGACGAGCAGTGTTTCGACATCTACGGAATATTAAAGTCTGTCCAAATAACGAGAACGATTTCTTACACACTCAAACACGGAGAAAAAAAAACAGTTTGTCATAAAACAAACGGACAATACAAGAGCGGAAGTACTACCATTGTACTCAAGTTTTCGAAAAAACTATCTAATTTTTTTTTATGTAACTGAGTTGAACTTGGGCATAAAATTATTTCAAATTCACAGAGGTGAGTTTTCTCTTTTTACAACTCTATAAAAAAATACATAAGTGTGGTGAAAATTTATTCAATTACGTCAAAATTAACGGAACCACGGGGATAAAAGCTAAACACATAATTAGTTTAGTTTAACTATTGTCTGTCCATATTTATTTTTTCTTTAAAAGAAAAAAAAAAGAAAAAATCTATCAAGATTTTTTGTGTAACACCTCTTGGTACACGTGTTTCAAAGCAACAAAAAAAAAAGCGCTGTCATTTTTAAATGTGGAAGATTTGCAAAAAGTAGTTGCCCAAATGTTAAAACTAAATTTGGATCAGCAACAAAAATCAGAAGAAAGACAACAACAACTATTTTTGAAATTACATAAACAACAAATGGAATTCCAACGAACTATGCTTCAGAATGCTGGACTACAACAGAAATAACTTAAAGAATTACTCGTAAATGCATTAAAAGGCTCACACTCTGAAAAAGATAGAATATTCTCCCAGAGTATAATCTACAATTCAATGGAAACCTTTGAATACGTACCAGAGGAAGACAAAACGTTCCAGGCTTTTTACAGGCGCTACGAAGATATTTTCAACGTAGACTGTGAACAATGGTTCAGTAAAAAGAAGGTACGTCTTCTATTTAGGAAATTGGGAACTACAGAACATAGTAGGTTCGTAGACTTCATACTACCCAAGAAAACAACTGACTTAGATTTTTCAAAGACTATTAAGCTCCTATCAGAACGATTCGGGCCGAACACAACCTTGTTCCACAAACATTGGAAATGTCTGAACACAGTCAAAGACAACCAGCAAGATTTTCTAAAATTTGCAGCATCGGTAAACAAGCTCTGTAATGATTTTAAACTAGCCGAACTGACTGCCGATGATTTCAAGTGCTTAGTTTTCGCACAAGGTCTAGTATCAGCAGAAGACGCCAAAGTCAGACGACGGGCACTGACCAAGCTTGAGAACGAACAAGGATTGACTCTCCAAAAACTGGCAGAGGACTGTCAAAGAGTAATATCTGTAAAGTGTGACTCAAACACTATCGAGGAATCAGGTGTGACTCAGATTAATGACTCAGATTACCTCCTATTCCCCTCAAAAAGACAAAAGGCAAATCTCATGTCCTAAATTACGCAGTAACCAAAACCCAAATAGTTTAAAGAAACCGCCCGGATCATGTTACTATTGTGGTAAATGGCATTGGATGAAATTCTGTCCAGTTAAGAACAAAAAATATTGCAAAAATTGCAATAAAAGTGGGCATACTTTAACTTCGTGCTGGTACGCCAACAGAACGAGAAAACCCAAAAATAATATTAGACAAGCTCAATCTGACAATATTGTCGATAGGAATTTAAGAAAATATATAACAGTGGATATTTTCAATAAGTCCATTAAATTTCAGCTTGACTCGGGTTCTGATCTTTCAACCATTAACTGGCGTACTTGGCGAAAATTGAACAAGCCGACCTTATTAAAAACGGATAAAACAGCAAAATCCGTAACTGGCGAAAAAATTAATATTTTAGGCGAGGTAATACTTACAGTAACACTAAATGGAGTTACCAAAAATCTCAAAGCCTACGTATTAAAAACTTCAGACAACTTATTTGGAACTGATTGGATAGAAAAATTCAATCTTTGGGATTGCCCAATGAGTACATTTTGTCGTAAGATACAAAGTACAACGTCCAATTTGGTAAATCTAAAAAAGGAACTCAAACAACAATTTCCCCAGGTTTTTTTCTGGCGGCCTTGGGAAATGTACTAAAATGAAAGCTAAGTTCAAGGTGAAGGACGGTGCACAACCGGTATTCAAAAAGAAACGGAATGTCCCTTTCGCTGCTCTAGAGCAAATCAGTGAAGAGTTAGATAGACTCGAACAAGCAGGTATTCTGTCCAAAACAGATTTCAGCGAGTGGGCAGCACCTACGGTCTACGTAAAAAAGAAGTCCAATCAAATACAAGTATGCGCAGATTTTTCCACAGGGTTAAACGATGCCTTGCAAGAACACCACTGTCCTCTCCCAAGCCCTGAAGAAATTTTCAATAAACTCAATGGTGGAAAAAATCTTTTCTAAAATCGACCTCTCGGACGGATACCTTCAGATAGAGGTGGATGAAGAAAGTTCCAAATTGCTCTGCATAAACACACATAGAGGGTTGTACAAACACAATAGACTGGCTTTTAGAGTAAAGGTTGCGCCTGCAATTTTCCAGCAGGTCATGGACGCCATGCTGGGCGACCTTGACTACGCAACAGCCTATTTGGATGATATACTGGTTACTAGTAAAACTACGGCAGAGCACCGGAACCATATAATAAACGTATTTGAAAAGATACAAGAATACGGTTTTCAGGTTAAGGAGGCAAAGTGTGACTTTTACTTACCAGAGATTAAATACTTAGGGCATATTATAAATAAAGACGGTCGTCTGCCGGATCCAGAAAGAGCCAACGCGATCAGAAACATGACGGCCCCAGATAACGTTCAAGCGTTACAAAGCTTCCTCAGCCTTGCTAACTTTTACCAAGGGTTCATTAAGTACATGCAAAATTTGAGAGGGCCTCTCAACCAACTTTTAAAAAAGGACAAACCATGGTCATGGACACCGGAATGCCAAGACGCATTCGAGAAGATCAAGAAAACTCTTACTTCAGACCTCCCCCTCACCCATTACGACCCTAGTGCAAGCTCGTACGGCATTGGTGCTTGCAGGTTACATAAACTGCCAGATGGTTCGCGAAAAGCTGTGGCTCACGCATCAATATCTCTAGTTCGATCTCGACATGCCCCAAGTCTCTCCTGAAGTGCGACGCTCAGGAAGGAAAAGGAAATTTACTCAACCGCTCGACGTAAATCCCAAGAGGAAAAAGTATTAAGTTTTATTTTTTTCTCTCCCTTTCAAAAAGAAAAATTCTTTGGAAGTAGGGTATTGTGAGACCGGAAGCTACCTACACAATAGACTCTTCCAGGCCTATATTAAGTAGGCGACATAGCACTCTAGAGAGTGACAGTGAGTGCCTAGTACGACTACCAGTATTGGACACTAACACATAGTAAGCTCCGCTTACACTATCTCTGTAACTTGTTGTTAATATATCTTTCTTACATCTAATCCGTGTTCCGTGTTTTCCTTCTGTGGTCCCAATTTTGGCCCCACATCAGAAAGGTTATTGATTATAATTACAAATAAGGAAAAAAATGGAATATCGCCATATATAGAGAAGAAAGGAGGAAACGGAAATGAGACGAGGAGGAAAATAGAGCAAGAGCGTTTTAAAAGAAGAAAGGAAAAGAAAAAGAAAAAGCAATAGGGAGAGAGAGAGAGGAAAAAAGTAAAAGAATAAATAAAGCAGAAGATAAATGAAACGAACTAAAAAAGGATAAGAAAGAAAGAGTAAAGAGGAAAACGATGAAAGAAGAAAAGAGGAAGAGGTAGTGTTTAAAAAAAAAATGTTGGAAAAGAAGAAACAAAAGAAGGTCCAGTACAAGAAAAGAAGAAGGAAAAAGGCGAAGAATGAAGTAGAAATAGAGGAAGTAAAGAGGCTAAGAAATAAAGGAGGAGGGGGAAGAAAAAAAACGAAAAGAAGATTAAAAAACTAAAATGGCGTAACATTAGAAGAAACGAAAGGTAAATAGTAAAAGGAATAAAAGCAGAAAAAAGGGTAAAAGAAAATTTAAAAAAAAGATAAAAAGTTGTGAAGAAGAAGAAAGAAGAAAAAATAGAAGAATAGAAAATAAAATAACGAGAAAGAAGAAGAAGAAGAAGAAGAAGTTGATAAAGAAGTAAGAAAGAGAAAAATAAGAAATAAACAAAGAAACAGTAGGAAAAAAGGCAAGGAAGAAGTAAAAGAATAAAACGAGAAAGAAAACGTGAAAAAAATGTAAAAGAGGATAAAAATTAATAAAGAATATAGAGAAAGAAAAAATAAAAAGATCAAGTAAAATAAGAAGAGGGAAAAGAAGTAAAAGAACAAGAAAAACATGAAAAAATAATAAAAATAACGAAATAAAGGAAAAGGAAGAAGACAGAAACATCGAATGGAAAACCTTATATAGCACCTATAAACAAAAAATGCACAGCAAAATAAAAGAAACGAGGAAATTTTAAAATGAGCAGAAAATTACAACAAAAAAAGCCACTTCTGACTGTTTTTCTCGTTCAGGTCTACCAAGGACAAAATGGAGGCTGTCTGTCTGGTTGTCAGTTGTTACAATGGCTTCATTTCTTTCTTCTATCGTCTTATTGTATTTTCTCAACGATACTTACAATACTTTCATGTTATTTATTTTCTTTATATCTTGCAGCTTAGTAGAAAAACTTTGGGCTTTCTTCCGCGCCATTAGGACCTTGCATTTTCTTCTTCATCCTCTTGTAAAATATCGTCTTTACCATGTTGATTTGCGCATGTTATTTCATTCCAAATATGAACGGACATTTCAGAACGAGTCCAGAACATTAACATTATCCGTAAGATTCTTAAAGAAACGTAGTAAATATTTGCACGATTTTACTATAGATTGCTTGCAAAGAAATTCTGACCCACAGTTCAGATGTTTTCACACTCTAACCACCCGAGATTGCTAATTTGACAGCGAGATAATTTGTTTTGGTGTCCAGACACTCACGCACTATCTTTGTTTCGAGTTTAATCGTTAATCGATAACCACAATAAGTACTTTTTGGTGTCTTTAGTTTGATGTGTTTTCAACATTTTGCCGACGTAAAACGCCATTGTTATCAGAATGTCTAATAAAACAAAGATTATGTAGAAAATTTACAGTATTGAAAAGGTCATCATCAGAAGACTCCTAATTCATCAAGTTTGTGGCGGTTATTATTCTTTTCTTAGCTAAAGCTTTTAAAGGTACCCCCCCCCACACACACACCTAAATTAAATGCCGGCAAAGACACATGGTCTAGCTGCCTGGAAATTACAAGTAATGTTTCTGTCTGCCGCTCCTATTAATGCCAGTTGTCGTAGAAAGCAGATTTGGAGAAAAGGGGAGAGAAAAGGAAAATCACACCATTTTGTTTGAGCTACACAGAAAACAATCCACAAAAATAATCAGAAAGAAATGTTAAAGTGTGTTTGGTTCTTTGATTTTATTCAGCGACAGATCAACCTCTATGGGTCATTTCAGGCCGAAATCTAGATATTTTGAACGAAGTTGTATGACTTCGCCTACAGATAAAATTAATATTAGCCACTCTACTACAAAATGCATTGCTGGTCATTTGGCTTTAAAAAGGTACTATTAGTAATTTTACTATTTTCGTAGAATACATCAGTTGCCTTGCTGTTGGATGTCGTTTAATCAGTTACAGACAACCGTTTACTCAGATCATTGAGTAAAAGTGTCTTCACGAAAATGAACAACCCGTAAGAATTAAAGAATAATATATTTAATCAGATCTCGTAGACTGACGTTACCTAATTCCAAACAAATAAATTTACAAAAAAAAATAAAAACATCAGTTTAAGAATTCCAGCGGCTGTGACAAATAAAATGGATAGCACATATAACTCATGGAGAAAATAATAACATAATCAAAATGTTGACTTTCCCCACTACTTTAAACAAAAAAATTAGGAAGGAAACCGCTATAAATACTAGGAAGAAATATGATTGCGGACTTGAGGCACATTTTTCACCCAACAGTAATGCTAATTATTCAGTAAATGAATGTTCAGTATTTCCTGTACGGAACTTAACTTACTTACCCAGCACAGGAGTTAACCATTAGACAGTGAGGTTTTACTGAGGTGTGGTTAACGACCCCTGTGCTGTAAGTGTATACATGATTCTCCACCTTTTATATGGGAGACATTGCTCATCCCCGGAGATTCAAACTCTGCGGCAGTACTTCCCTCATTGAACTAAAGAGGTTGAGCCGGTGTAATACCGATGCCAGCGTCGTGGGTTTGGCTGGGCAAAAATCAATTTTTGTCCTTAGCCCATATTTATAAGTATGCGCAGGAAATTCCCACGTTAAAATGGCCTTGTGTCCAGCCTTGGTGGGGAGGCCGGGTATATACCTGTAAGGAAATGGTTAATCTCACCTACGCTATTACCATTCCTGGCTGTAAAAATCATTTTCCTTGTAGATACTTTTCCCCTTAAACCGTAATTGCATCTGACAGATAATACAATTATGTGACGATTGATTAAGGCATTCTTCTTTTTGCATGCGCCATATCTTTTCAGGACATCCGTGATTATGGGCCTCCACAACTGTCTGACTTTTGTTGTTCTAATTAGTTATTCACTGTTTAATATTTCTGTTTGTCCTTTTTCAGACATCAATTCATAAAATAAAAAAAATAAAAAAATTCGTTAAGTAGTGTTGCTCACAGTTTTCCTTATATAAGTCTTGTGAGTGTTAAATTTTCCAGGCCAACTTTCTTCCTTATGTATTCCGAGAACATCAATTGTCTTTCTCTCTCTTTCTTTCTGATTGAACGTATGTTATACCTGACGTACCTATTCTATTATTAATAGACTCTCCCACACATAATAAGTAGTAGTAATAGTAGCGGTCGACAGTTGGGCTCAGTGGTGTTGAGTGAGTCAGTCGATGTCGGACATTGAAGTATCAACCATCACAACTAGATTGCTGCGTCATTAACTCTTATTCCTAACGTTTTGTACGTCGGACTTTTTTAGGACAGACTTAGTGATATACAAGCCTCCACTGTGAAAACTACTCTACAACACAACGTACTAGTTTATTTGTAGTCGCTCTTCTCCTTTAAAACCTCCACGCATCTCTGATGTTCTGTTTATTTTATTCTCAGCCTGTCAAAAGAACCATATCTCAATCGTTTCAGGTCTCTGAAAGGAGATTGCCTAGCATTCACTGACATATAAGAAGTTAGATATGACATATCATTTCTCTTTGTTTCTGAAGGCATTTACACCAAATATATAAATGCAACGCCAAACGCCATCGTTTGTCTTCCTGAACATTATTCGTTTATGGTCCTTTTCCTCAACCCTATTCACTGAAGCCTTTTCATTCTCATTCACTACCTGCGTCCTAGTAACATTATCGTCATGTTTGTGGCGAAATGAAAAAAAAAGCAATTGCTACCTTTTAAACCTAAATCTAAACAAACCAATCCAAGTAAATATTTGAAAAAAAAAAGCAATTGCTACCTTTTAAACCTAAATCTAAAACCAATTCAAATAAACATTTGAAAAAAAAAACCCAAAAAAAACAAAAAAACAAAAAACCCCAAAGAAAACAATAACAAAAAAACAAACAAAAAAACAACAACAAAAAAACAAAAAACAAATTGCTACCTTTTAAACCCAAATCTAAACAAACCAATCCAAGTAAACATTTCAAAAAAAAAAAAAAAAAAAAGTGAAGAAAAATTTTCGAACAGTTGCAGGAGAAAAATCTCAATTCAAAAAAGAAAAAGAAAGTTCTCAATTCACTGATTCGTCTGCTTAGTCGATCAGTTAGTCATGGACGATTCTTTGAAAGACAATGTGCAGCAGCCAGAAAATATTCACTTAGTCCAAGGAAGCAGCATCGAGTGCTTCAGGTCGGAGCGTAGCCTGACACTGGTGTATTCTAATCAGTCAAGCAAGCGCAATTGCTGCACAGAGAGGAGCGACGAGGCTGGCAGTGCCAAGTAGCGTCTTACCGTAAAGAAGCGTCCAGGAAGCGATGGGATATCTCAAGCGGTGAATTTCCTCAGCCGTAACACCCGGCAACGTAGGACTGGATTCGGAATGACAGGCGCTTCCTTGCATGCAATGATTGATAAGGATGCGAATTCGATAATTTCTCTGAGGTTAGCAGATGGCGAGACACCTGCTGAAATAATTTTGCTGAGTGTCCATTCGTTTTTGATTAGGAAGAGAGAAATATTGTGTTCTTGGGACTGTTAAATTGAATTCAACAAACTTGTTCTCGGCAATAAGTTGGTATTTTTAAAATTAGATTTAAAAAGGAAGCATAATTCATTTTGGAGTAATCGATATCGGCTAATAAAACTTACCTACTAATACGCTAGTGCTAATTAATACTGCGAAAAGATAAAAAAGACATAAACTTGAAATTGATTGATTGGTTCGCTATTTACAGCTGATCAACCCTTTAAACTGTCGAAAAAAGAAATGAGTAAAAAAAACTGTATTTCACCATTCTCCCTGAAAGTGGTCGATCATGGCTCTCCATGACCTCCTATTCTTTCTAGTGTTAACAACGACTATCATTCCTATTCTCTATTCTGCTATCCATTTACACATGCTCGTTATGTACTTAACTCGGTATTCCCCTCTATCCCTCTTGCCAACAATACGCCCTGTGAGTGACAAATCTTCTAACCCTTCTTTCCTCATTTTGTGTCAAAATTCAACTGTTGTTTTTGTTTCTGAGTATCAGTTTATATCCTTTTTGCTTTCATTTTCCTTAAAACTTTCCTGTTGCCTAGATGTCGATGCTATTCTCGGCGACTTTCTATAGAACGATATTTCTTTTGCCTCAAGTCTTTCATCTGTGATAACATTGTCAATCGTTCTCTGCCAAACAGGAGGACTGATATCACATAGCAATACGGCGACTAAAACGTCTCCTCCGCTTCATTTCCTTGGGTGCGACGAAGATGGTTATCAATTCTGTAAGACGAGAAATATGATCTATCAAAAGACGGAAAGAAACCTTGATGTGTTCGCTGACTATACTGGGTGTCTCGATAAAATATACGTGGAGAAGGCAACGGCAAGCGATTTTACTATTAATCTCTAGAAAATTCCTGGCATCAAGCCATATAAAATCTCCCAAAACAGATTATTATATTTTATCTAAGTTTGCACATATTTCTTTGACTTCAGTAAGAACTGCATTATTACCACAGTAAATGGGTTGGTTCAGTTATAGGAATCTGTGGAGTAATGAATAGAGGGCTCGGATTGAGGAATCGGAGAGCCGAGTTCGAATTCCAGTCGAATCCATTACATTCACTTACGTGCTAATACCCTTGGTATGAATCCTAATCTTCTTCCCCCAGCTGTGGGTAAATAGCAGGATAGACCAACTTCTTATAGACTTGGATGGCAACTCGTCTACTGCAGAAAGAAATGGCAACCTACTGCGGGAAAAAATCTGCCTCGTTAGTCATGTATCGAAAGATACATGATCGCGTAAGGGTGTATCGCGCATGGCGCATAACTGACTAAACGTTTTATGATTCAATCAGTCCTTTTTATCGTAGAGTACAAAGCCACAGCCCCACTACTACGTGGTGGTGTTGCTAGTTGTACAGTTGCTTGAGAATCTTGTATGTCATGTTATTTAAACCGAAGATGCGATTAGGGACAAGAGTTGGGTCCATACCTTACCATGGGTATTTGTTTGAAGAATTGGACCCATAGGCTTGAATTCGAACTCTGCACGCAACTCAATTCGCGCGCCGATAGCCGTCATGTTACCTGTCCATCGTTTGACTATTTTTTATCTTGTGTACAGCAAAAAAAAAGGTCACTATGATGACATGAGATTGCGTACAGTATTTGATAAAAATATCCCGAATGCAAATTCACCATATGTTCTTAATCACGAAACTTCTGATGGGAGGAATTTTCCTTTAATTTATATCAAAATTTTACCGAAAAAACAACAAAAAAAAACAAAAGAAAAAAAAACAAAAGAAAAAACAATTATTTGGCATTGTTGTAACCTAGGGACGGTTACTGAATAGAATAATCAAACGAAGGTTGGTAATGAGCGATAATATTTAGGACAAGAACAACACATATAAGATTCACTAGCACCGCGCGTAGAAGAAGTAGTCAACTGTTAGAAGTGAGTCAAGTGAATTGCACAATCGATCTCCCACGCGGTCAGATGTGGCACAAGGCCGAATATAATGTGGGTTATCCGAGCCCATAGACTCGGCCAAAAATTCCCTGTAGATCCCGTATAAAACGCGATCGGGCAGCTTCTTCCCGAGACGAGACTCAGCGCTTCGACATAACCTCGTCTGGAGATCCTCTCTGCCCGGAGGTAGAGAGTGTGACCAGAACAGCTGGAGACGAATCCCCGACTGTAGATCAACATACAGTATTTACTACTGTATTTAAGTGAATAGGGACATACCCATTATCGTTCGTAGGTATGCTACAACAGACATTTATTTTCAACATCATTTTTGATATATAAAACACAACGAGATTTCTTATTTATCTACCATATAGCCTGATCTCTCTCTCTCTCTCTCTTTCTCTCTCTCTGTGTTAAGAGATATCTCGTTATCATAATTGGAAATGCTATTCGACGATGTTAAATGAATATCTGATATTGTGAAAATAAAATATCTCATTACTAATTCAGGGGCGATAATTCTACCAATATCATCACTTTTTTGTGTCATATTGACATACTTACGATATGCGTTTTTTTACTTTTAATGATTTTGAAAGCAGAATTTTTCGTATATACGAGAGTATCTCTATCTATAAAAGACAGAATATGTGTGTGTGTGCGTGTGTGTGTGTGTGTGTGTTTGTGTAATGAATGCACGGCCGCAATTTTCGACGGATTTGCACCAAAATTTACATGCACATGCTCCAAGTCAGTGGAAAGGCCAAGACCGACATTGCATTTCCCAACTCCCATCGATAGTGGAAAAATCGATTTTTTCATGCTTCTACGGCAGTGTTCATGTAGTTTGCGGGCATTCTCTACTGGCCAGAGTGAGAGCCACGAATAGGCAGGAAGATTCTATTGGTCAGCGTGAGAGCCAACAGCTGACTGACACGAATGTTAACTAGCATGCTAGCATGCAAAAAAAAAATCGATAGCTGCATTCTTCACAAGTGGGAAAAATTTAAATCTGCATGGCACTTTACTCCAATTGGCTCATTTGCTTGCTTAAACTCAACGTTGATTCTGATTCCGTAGAACTGGGTTGGATGTGAAAAAGTATTTGTTGTTAACATTCTTTTTTCATTCGGTTTTTCCAGTTACGAGTCCTTTGTTAAAGCTGATCGTTTTGTGCTGATCGTTTAGTTCTTTTTTCGTAACAGATTTAATGTTTAGTATAGAGCTTAGAAAAAAATCGCAGTGAGAGATAGGCAAGAAGTAAGGAATATAGCAACATCAGCACGGCAAAGGGTACTCCTTTAAAGGCAAGGAAGGGCAAAAACATTTTAAGTCAAGTGATAGCGATTGCTGTATGAGTCGTACGATTTTTGAATCAAGCACGGGCAACGCCGGGTCATGCTGCTAGTTGTATAGCTAAAATCCAAAATTATTCATGCAGAAAACATAACTAATGCAACTCAAAAATTACTTAAATACTGCCGTCATTTTTTGATTGTACTAGTTGTGTATGCCGTCTTTGGATATGTTTACATTTCTTAATTTAAAATGCAGAATTATTTCTTACAATAGAAAATAGAGTCAATTTTAAATATAAAAATCCTAGATTAATGATGCAAAAAACATTACATTTGAAATTGCATAATTAATTCAAAATTGTCGTCACTTTTTTGATAGTATTGTTAATATTAGCATTCTTGGAATATTTTTCTTTTAAATGATTTTAGATGTAATTGCATAATTTAAACGAGCCATCAATTTTTGACTGTACACTCTAAGGTTTCCTAAAATTCGGTAATATGGCTTACAAGTATTTTAAACTTACTGTACAGGAAAAGACTAATAAAAGTGGCAGTGAGTGAAAGTCGGAAAGTTTATGAAATAAGCATCGCAATTTTTTGATACACTCATTGCCTGTCTCTTCCGGACTCTATTGTTATGGGCTGGTCCGAAAGAGCCAGCTGCAGATTTAAGGAATCTGTTGGTCAGTTCTATTCTTTCTAAAGATAAAGGAACGAATGATTTTCCAAGGATCACCTATGCTGACCGACTTGGGACCATTTCCCCACCAGCGGGGATCTATTAGAATGTAAATGCTATTGATGTGCTTCAAGATTGGTTTTAATCTATCAAGCAGACAATATGAAGGAAACGCCACTGGCATCATATGTAAAAATTTCATTCTTAAGTAAAAGCACACACACACACACACACACACACACACACATATATATATATATATATATATCTGAATACAAGGTTCAGATTCATATATATATATATATATATATATATATATATGAATACAAGGTTCAGTAACAAAATTCTAGTTATCAAAAACACTATATATATATATATATATATATATATATATATATATATATATATATATATATATATATATATATATATATATATATATATATATCCACGTATATGATTGGTGTATACGGAATAAATTCCAATAAGCAACAATTACTATTCTTAAAAGAGTGCTCAAAACAGAGTAGATCAGATATAATTATTTATTTAAAAATTATAACATAAATATGTTATAAAATCAGATTTTATAACATATTGATATATAATTTTAAATAAATAAATATATATATATATATATATATATATATATATATATATATATATATATATATATATATATATGAGGTGTAAGTGCTTACAGGTGTGAGAGAGCATGCTTCTCTCTAATTACATCTCCGTGTCTTTATATAAAAATTTATATAAATATTTAAAACCACGCGTCATTATGTACAGGGTGCGATGGGTAAATTGTCGCCATTTTATATTTTTAATTTCGCGCATTCGCGTTGTCTGGATTTGATTTTGTCGACTGCACAGTAGAGTAGGGACAGTTGGACACCGTCTGCGAGAAATAGAGGACCATGACGCAATTCAGTCAGACAGACATTTGGAAACGGCCTGCTGTACTACTTGGCATTTGCGCCGGAAACTCCAAAACGAACGTTTCAGAGTGTCTGGGCGACAGTGCAATGATTTGGAAAGAGTTTGCTGAGATATCCAGTCAACTTCATGGTATTTGGAGTGATCACTAGTAATGGCGACGTTATGCCTCCATTCATCTTCCCACAGGGCCTCAGACGCTACACCTTGAGGAGGTAGAGATGCCCTAAGTCAAAATGGTGGCTACTGGAAGACCTTATGTCTGGCAATAAGACTCTGCACCATGCCATAAAAGCAGGAGAACCCAGTCATGGTTGTAAGACGATTTCTGCGATCACATCACCCCTTACATTTGGTCACCTAACTCCCCAAGACTGCAATCCTCTTAATTATTATGTGTGGGCCCGGTTGAACGAGCGACCAACAAAACACCTTGTAACACCAAAAATGAACTGAAGGTACGGATTATGGCAGCATTCAGCGACCTAAACAAGGAGACCGTCCACAAGTGTTGCAGGAGTTTCCGAAAATGTCTGGACGCTGCGGTTGAAGCCAATGGCGATTTTATTGAATACATTTACTCTTTAGTATTCCAAGATATTTTGGTGTAATTTGGGTTAATATATCTGTTGAAATGAGATGCCAGTGTTATTTTCATTTTTGTATCATTGACACGACAATTTATCCATCGCACCCTGTACTTATGATATAATCATGGGTGTAATTAGATCGAATTTGATGGGTGGGTGTGTAATATTTTTGTGCTTAAGAGTGGTAAACTGCATTTGAATCTCTCTCCCTCTCACTATAGCTCTCACTCACTCACTCACTCACTCACTCTTCCTCTCTCTCTCTCTCTCTCTCTCTCTCTCTATATATATATATATATATATATAGTTGTTTTATACAATTGGTAAACTTTAATTCTTGGATGTTTTAATCCCATCTTTCTATGAGAGAACGTCGAGATTCTGTTGTATTGTTCGCTACAGGGTATACAATTTAAATAAAATGTATTTAGGTAGTAAGAATTATTTTATTCGGAATTATTTGTATTTTATAATTATTTGTGTTCTGAAGATGGCAAAACTTAATAATAAATTGAACAAGAAGACAGATGTTGTCGTTATTGTTCAGCAAAACCTTTTTTTTTTTTTAAAGTTATTGCTGTCGAAATATACCTATATGCAGCATATTTTCATTCAAGCATGTTTGGTTGATTAATCTGGACATATTATGCCCATTTCATTTTAATCCTCTCTAATTCTAAGATAAACTTCTTAGTGTTGATCTTAAATTCATTAAGGAAGGCGCCGTAGTTTTTTTGTTTTTTTTTCCCAAGTACTTTCAACCTCATCGAAGATCATCTTCAAGGTTTCATTGCTAAGGCAAACTATTAATGCAATTGATAGTTGTGAATTTTTTTTTGTAAATGCTCATGAAACACGGTCTGTTAAAATTATAAGCACGTATGAAAGCCCTCCGTTATAATTAATTTAAAATTCAGCTGTTAAAGCTGTTTTTTTTTCAAAATGATTTATCTAAGGGAAGCAACTTTAATTTATAGAACTGTAATGTTTTCTATAATTACAATTTATATATTTTAAAAATATTGCTGTTGTAGAAGTTCGGACCTGACGATGATCTTGGATAAGATTGAAATACTTAGGAACATAAAACAAATGAAAAAAAAAAAAAGAAAACGGTGCCACCCTTAATGAATTTAATATCAACATTGTTGTTTTTGGTGCTTTTCTTTTATCAATTGTGTTAAGGCAATTTTGATCTTGGTCGGAGAGACTACCCTCCCTCCGGTGGATTTGAATAGTGTGTAGAGGATATGTACCCAACGGCTACATTCTCACAATCCTGAACATGCCTGGGAATATAAGGATTCCCATTTACACACAATAGAGTCACCGCCTGATTATTGCGTGATAGCGGATAAAACTGGCATTAGTGGTAGCAGTGTGTCCAATTTGAAATTTGGAATAAGATATAAAAAAGCTCTCCTATTTAATAGGGCATAGAACAATCTTTATTTCCTGTGTAACATCTTAAGCAGACTCTTTTGGAAGCTGTTTATTAACAATCTAAGGTAGTTCACTTTTATTGTTAACTAGAAGCATGGCCCGGCGTTGCCCGTGCTTGATTCAAAAATCGTACGACTCATACAGCAATCACTATCACTTGACTTAAAATATTTTTGCTCTTCATTGCCTTTAAAGCAGTTCCCTTTGCCGTGCTGATGTTGCTACATGCCTCACTTCTTGCCTATCTCACACTGCGAATTTTTTCTAAGCTCTATACTAAACATTAAATCTGTGACGGAAAAGAACTAAACAAGTTTAGTTTAAGCAAGCGAATGAGACAATTGGAGTAAAGTGCCATGCAGATATAAATTTTTCCCACTTGTGACGAATGTAGCTATCGATCTTTTTTTTTTGCATGCTAGTTAACATTCGTGTCAGTCAGCTGTTGGCTCTCACGCTGGTCAGTAGCATCTTCCTGCCTACTCGTGACAGCCAGCTATAGACTCACACACTGGCCAGTAGAAAATGGCAGCAAACTACATGAAAACTCGCGTAGAAGTATGAAAAATCGATTATTTCCACTATCGATGGGAGTTGGGAAATGGAAAATCGGTCTTGGCCTTCCCGCTAACTTGGAGCATGTGCATGTAAATTTTGGTGCAAATCCGTCGAAAATTGTGACCGTTAATTCGTTAAACACACACAGGCACATCCTGCCATTTATAGACAGAGATTTCTCTCCCACTCTCACGTCCGTTATAACGCTTTCTTTTATCATGATTGTATTCTCCCGCACATTCACAATTGTTCTTTGTTCTCCACTATAATGGTTGTTTGTTCTGTTCCTTTCTCACGATTGTTCTATATACCCCCGCCTTTTTAACTTTTGTTCTTTCTTTTCTCTCTCCCATGATTGTAATTTCCTTTTCGCCTGCTCACGATGGTACTTTCTCTTATATCATGGTTATTTTTTTCCTTTCTCATGATTGATCTTTCTTTCCCACAAAAATTACATTTGTTTTTTCTTTTTCCTCTCCCATGTCTGTATTTTCTTTTAGCACTCTTATAACTGATGTTTCTTCTCTGTCATGGCCGTTTTTTATCTTCCTTTCTCCTGATTGTTCTCCCTTGTACTTTGTTTTTGTCCTCTCACAACTGATGTTTCTTCTCCTCTAACATGGTCGTTTTTTCTCTTCCTTTCTCATGATTGTTCTCCCTTGTACTTTCTTTTCGCCCTCTCACAACTGATGTTTCTTCCCTTCTATCATGGTCATTTTTTCTCTCCCTTTCTCATGATTCTTCCCCCTTGTACTTTCTTTTAGCCCTCTGACAACTGATGTTTCTTCTCCTCTATCATGGTCGTTTTTTCTCTTCCTTTCTCATGATTGTTCTCCCTTGTACTTTCTTTTCGCCCTCTCACCACTGATGTTTCTTCTCCTATATCATGGCCGTTTCTTCTCTTCCTTTCTCATGATTGTTCTCCCTTGTACTTTCTTTTCGCCCTCTCACAACTGATGTTTCTTCTCCTATATCATGGTCGTTTTTTCTTCCCTTTCTCATGATTCTTCCCCTTGTACTTTCTTTTTAGCCCTCTCATAACTGATGTTTCTTCTCCTCTATCATTGTCGTTTTTTCTCTTCCTTTCTCATGATTGTTCTACCTTGTACTTTCTTTTCGCCCTCTCACAACTGATGTTTCTTCTCCTCTATCGTGGTCGTTTTTTCTCTTCCTTTCTCATGATTCTTCCTCCTTGTACTTTCTTTTCGCCCTCTCACAACTGATGTTTCTTCACCTCTATCATGGTCGTTTTGTCTCTTCCTTTCTCATGATTGTTCTCCCTTGTACTTTCTCATCGCCCACTCACAACTGATGTTTCTTCTCCTATATCATGGTCGTTTTTTCCCTTCCTTTCTCATGATTGTTCTCCCTTGTACTTTCTTTTCGCCCTCTCACAACTGATGTTTCTTCTCCTCTATGGTGGTCGTTTTTTCTCTTCCTTTCTCATGATTGTTCTCCCTTGTACTTTCTTTTCGCCCTCTCACAACTGATGTTTCTTCTCCTCTATCGTGGTCGTTTTTTCTCTTCCTTTCTCATGATTCTTCCCCCTTGTACTTTCTTTTCGCCCTCTCACAACTAATGTTTCTTCTCCTATATCATGGTCGTTTTTTCTCTCCCTTTCTCATGATTGTTCTCCCTTGTACTTTCTTTTCGCCCTCTCACAGCTGATGTTTCTTCTCCTCTATCGTGGTCGTTTTTCCTGTTCCTTTCTCATGATTATTCTCCCTTGTACTTTCTTTTCGGCCACACACAACTGATGTTTCTTCTCCTCTATCGTGGTCGTTTTTTCTCTTCCTTTCTCATGATTCTTCCCCCTTGTACTTTCTTTTCGCCCTCTCACAACTGATGTTTCTTCTCCTCTATCGTGGTCGTTTTTCCTCTTCCTTTCTGATGATTCTTCCCCCTTGTACTTTCTTTTCGCCCTCTCACAACTGATGTTTCTTCTCCTCTATCATGGTCGTTTTTTCTCTTCGTTTCTCATGATTGTTCTCCTTGTACTTTCTTTTAGCCCTCTCACAACTGATGTTTCTTCTCCTCTATCATGGTCGTTTTTTTCTCTTCCTTTCTCATGATTATTCTCCCTTGTACTTTCTTTTCGCCCTCTCACAACTGATGTTTCTTCTCCTCTATCGTGGTCGTTTTTTCTCTTCCTTTCTCATGATTCTTCCCCCTTGTACTTTCTTTTCGCCCTCTCACAACTGATGTTTTTCTTCTCCTCTATCGTGGTCGTTTTTCCTCTTCCTTTCTCATGATGCTTCCCCCTTGTACTTTCTTTTCGCCCTCTCACAACTGATGTTTCTTCTCCTCTATCATGATCGTTTTTTCTCTTCCTTTCTCATGATTATTTTCCCTTGTACTTTCTTTTCGCCCTCTCACAACTGATGTTTCTTCCCCTCTATCGTGGTCGTTTTTCCTCTTCCTTTCTCATGATTCTTTCCCCTTGTACTTTCTTTTCGCCCTCTCACAACTGATGTTTCTTCTCCTCTATCGTGGTCGTTTTTCCTCTTCCTTTCTCATGATTATTCTCCCTTGTCCTTTCTTTTCGCCCTCTCACAACTGATGTTTCTTCTCCTCTATCATGGTCGTTTTTTCTTCCTTTCTCATGATTGTTCTCCTTGTACTTTCTTTTCGCCTTCTCACAACTGATGTTTCTTCTCCCCTATCGTGGTCGTTTTTTCCTCTTCCTTTCTCATGATTATTCTCCTTGTACTTTCTTTTCGCCCTCTCACAACTGATGTTTCTTCTCCTCTATCGTGGTCGTTTTTCTCTTCCTTTCTCATGATTCTTCCCCTTGTACTTTCTTTTCGCCCTCTCACAATTGATGTTTCTTCTCCTCTATCGTGGTCGTTTTTTCTTCCTTTCTCATGATTCTTCCCCTTGTACTTTCTTTTTTTCGCCCTCTCACAACTGATGTTTCTTCTCCTCTATCGTGGTCGTTTTTCCTCTTCCTTTCTCATGATTCTTCCCCTTGTATTTCTTTTCGCCCTCTCACAACTGATGTTTCTTCTCCTCTTCATGGTCGTTTTTTCTCTTCCTTTCTCATGATTATTCTCCTTTGTATTTTTTTCGCCCTCTCACAACTGATGTTTCTTCTCCTCTATCGTGGTCGTTTTTTCTCTTCCTTTCTCATGATTCTTCCCCTTGTACTTTCTTTTCGCCCTGTCACAACTGATGTTTCTTCTCCTCTATCGTGGTCGTTTTTCCTCTTCCTTTCTCATGATTCTTTCCCCTTGTACTTTCTTTTCGCCCTCTCACAACTGACGTTTCTTCTCCTCTATCATGGTCGTTTTTCTCTTCCTTTCTCATGATTGTTCTCCTTGTACTTTCTTTTCGCCCTCTCACAACTGATGTTTCTTCTCCTCTATCGTGGTCGTTTTTCTCTTCCTTTCTCATGATTCTTCCCCTTGTACTTTCTTTTCGCCCTCTCACAACTGATGTTTCTTCTCCTATATCGTGGTCGTTTTTTCCTCTTCCTTTCTCATGATTCTTCTCCCTTGCACTTTCTTTTCGCCCTCTCACAATTGATGTTTCTTCTCCTCTATCATGGTCGTTTTTCTCTTCCTTTCTCATGATTATTCTCCTTTGTACTTTCTTTTCGCCCTCTCACAACTGATGTTTCTTCTCCCATCGTGGTCGTTTTTCTCTTCCTTTCTCATGATTCTTCCCCCTTGTACTATCTTTTTTCGCCCTCTCACAACTGATGTTTCTTCTCCTCTATCGTGGTCATTTTCCTCTTCCTTTCTCATGATTCTTTCCCTTGTACTTTCTTTTCGCCCTCTCACAACTGATGTTTCTTCTCCTCTATCGTGGTCGTTTTCTTCTTCCTTTCCTGATTCTCCCTTGTCCTTTCTTTTCGCCCTCTCACAACTGATTGGTCGTTTTTTCTCTTCCTTTCTCACGATTGTTCTCCCTTGTACTTTCTTTTTCGCCCTCTCACAACTGATGTTTCTTCTCCTCTATCGTGGTCGTTTTTCTCTTCCTTTCTCATTTATTCTCCCTTGTACTTTCTTTTCGCCCTCTCACAACTGATGTTTCTTCTCCTTGGTCGTTTTTCTCTTCCTTTTCATGATTCTTCCCCTTGCCCGCCCTCTCACAACTGATGTTTCTTCTCCTCTATCGTGGTCGTTTTTTCCTCTTCCTTTCTCATGATTCTTCCCCCCTTGTACTTTCTTTTCGCCCTCTCACAACTGATGTTTCTTCTCCTCTATCATGGTCGTTTTTCTCTTCCTTCTCATGATTATTCTCCCTTGTTTTCTTTTCGCCCTCTCACAATTGATGTTTCTTCTCCTCTATCGTGGTCGTTTTTTCTCTTCCTTTCTCATGATTCTTCCCCCTTGTACTTTCTTTTCGCCCTCTCACAACTGATGTTTCTTCTCCTCTATCGTGGTCGTTTTTCCTCTTCCTTTCTCATGATTCTTCCCCCTTGTACTTTCTTTTCGCCCTCTCACAACTGATGTTTCTTCTCCTCTATCATGGTCGTTTTTTCTCTTCCTTTCTCATGATTATTCTCCTTTGTACTTTCTTTTCGCCCTCTCACAACTGATGTTTCTTCTCCTCTATCGTGGTCGTTTTTTCTCTTCCTTTCTCATGATTCTTCCCCCTTGTACTATCTTTTCGCCCTGTCACAACTGATGTTTCTTCTCCTCTATCGTGGTCGTTTTTCCTCTTCCTTTCTCATGATTCTTTCCCCTTGTACTTTCTTTTCGCCCTCTCGCAACTGACGTTTCTTCTCCTCTATCATGGTCGTTTTTTCTCTTCCTTTCTCATGATTGTTCTCCCTTGTACTTTCTTTTCGCCCTCTCACAACTGATGTTTCTTCTCCTCTATCGTGGGCGTTTTTTTCTTCCTTTCTCCCATGATTCTTCCCCTTGTACTTTCTTTTCGCCCTCTCACAACTGATTTTTTCTCTCCTCATGGTCGTTTTCTCTTCCTTTCTCATGATTGTTCTCCCTTGTACTTTCTTTTCGCCCTCTCACAACTGATGTTTCTTCTCCTCTATCGTGGTCGTTTTTCTCTTCCTTTCCTTTCTTCCCCCTTGTATTTTCGCCCTTCTTCCCTCTATCGTGGTCGTTTTTCCTCTTCCCTTTCTCATTCTTCCCCTTGTACTTTCTTTTCGCCCTCTCACAACTGATGTTTCTTCTCCTCTATCATGGTCGTTTTTTCTTCCTTTCTCATGATTATTCTCCTTTTGTACTTTCTTTTTTCGCCCTCACAACTGATGTTTCTTCTCCTCTATCGTGGTCGTTTTTTCTCTTCCTTTCTCATGATTCTTCCCCTTGTACTATCTTTTTTTTCGCCCTCTCACAACTGATGTTTCTTCTCCTCTATCGTGGTCATTTTTCCTCTTCCTTTCTCATGATTCTTTCCCCTTGTACTTTCTTTTCGCCTTCTCACAACTGATGTTTCTTCTCCTCTATCGTGGTCGTTTTTCTTCTTCCTTTCTCATGATTATTCTCCCTTGTCCTTTCTTTTCGCCCTCTCACAACTGATGTTTCTTCTCCTCTATCATGGTCGTTTTTTCTCTTCCTTTCTCATGATTGTTCTCCCTTGTACTTTCTTTTCGCCCTCTCACAACTGATGTTTCTTCTCCTCTATCGTGGTCGTTTTTCCTCTTCCTTTCTCATGATTATTCTCCCTTGTACTTTCTTTTCGCCCTCTCACAACTGATGTTTCTTCTCCTCTATCGTGGTCGTTTTTTCTCTTCCTTTCTCATGATTCTTCCCCCTTGTACTTTCTTTTCGCCCTCTCACAACTGATGTTTCTTCTCCTCTATCGTGGTCGTTTTTCCTCTTCCTTTCTCATGATTCTTCCCCCTTGTACTTTCTTTTCGCCCTCTCTCACAACTGATGTTTCTTCTCCTCTATCATGGTCGTTTTTCTCTTCCTTCTCATGATTATTCTCCTTGTACTTTCTTTTCGCCCTCTCACAATTGATGTTTCTTCTCCTCTATCGTGGTCGTTTTTTCTCTTCCTTTCTCATGATTCTTCCCCTTGTACTTTCTTTTCGCCCTCTCACAACTGATGTTTCTTCTCCTCTATCGTGGTCGTTTTCCTCTTCCTTTCTCATGATTCTTCCCCCCTTGTACTTTTTTTCGCCCTCTCACAACTGATGTTTCTTCTCCTCTATCATGGTCGTTTTTTTCTTCCTTTCTCGCATGATTATTCTCCTTGTACTTTCTTTTCGCCCTCTCACAACTGATGTATCTTCTCCTCTATCGTGGTCGTTTTTCTCTTCCTTTCTCATGATTCTTCCCCTTGTACTATCTTTTCGCCCTGTCACAACTGATGTTTCTTCTCCTCTATCGTGGTCGTTTTCCTCTTCCTTTCTCATGATTCTTTCCCCTTGTACTTTCTTTTCGCCCTCTCACAACTGACGTTTCTTCTCCTCTATCATGGTCGTTTTTCTCTTCCTTTCTCATTTGTTCTCCCCTTGATTTCTTTTCACCCTCTCACAACTGATGTTTCTTCTCTCTATCGTCGTTTTTTTCTCTTCTTTCTCATGATTCTTCCCCTTGTACTTTCTTTTCGCCCTCTCCTTGTGATTTTTTCTCCTCCTATCATGGTCGTTTTTCTCTTCCTTTCTCATGATTGTTCTCCTTTGTACTTTCTTTTCGCCCTCTCACAACTGATGTTTCTTCTCCTCTATCGTGGTCGTTTTTTCTCTTCCTTTCTCATGATTCTTCCCCCTTGTACTTTCTTTTCGCCCTCTCACAACTGATGTTTCTTCTCCTCTATCGTGGTCGTTTTTCCTCTTCCTTTCTCATGATTCTTCCCCCCTTGTACTTTCTTTTCGCCCTCTCACAACTGATGTTTCTTCTCCTCTATCATGGTCGTTTTTCTCTTCCTTTCTCATGATTATTCTCCTTGTACTTTCTTTCGCCCTCTCACAACTGATTATCTTCTCCTCTATCGTGGTCGTTTTTTTCTCTTCCTTTCTCATGATTCTTCCCCCTTGTACTATCTTTTCGCCCTGTCACAACTGATGTTTCTTCTCCTCTATCGTGGTCGTTTTTCCTCTTCCTTTCTCATGATTCTTTCCCCTTGTACTTTCTTTTCGCCCTCTCGCAACTGACGTTTCTTCTCCTCTATCATGGTCGTTTTTTCTCTTCCTTTCTCATGATTGTTCTCCCTTGTACTTTCTTTTCACCCTCTCACAACTGATGTTTCTTCTCCTCTATCGTGGGCGTTTTTTCTCTTCCTTTCTCATGATTCTTCCCCCTTGTACTTTCTTTTCGCCCTCTCACAACTGATTTTTCTTCTCCTATATCATGGTCGTTTTTCTCTTCCTTTCTCATGATTGTTCTCCCTTGTACTTTCTTTTCGCCCTCTCACAACTGATGTTTCTTCTCCTCTATCGTGGTCGTTTTTCCTCTTCCTTTCTCATCATTCTTCCCCCTTGTACTTTCTTTTCGCCCTCTCACAACTGGTGTTTCTTCTCCTCTATCATGGTCTTTTTTTCTCTTCCCTTCTCATGATTATTCTCCCTTGTACTTTCTTTTCGCCCTCTCACAACTGATGTTTCTTCTCCTCTATCGTGGTCGTTTTTTCTCTTCCTATCTCATGATTCTTCCCCCTTGTACTTTCTTTTCGCACTCTCACAACTGATGTTTCTTCTCCTCTATCGTGGTCGTTTTTCCTCTTCCTTTCTCATGATTGTTCTCCCTTGTACTTTCTTTTCGCCCTCTCACAACCGATGTTTCTTCTCCGATATCGTGGTCGTTTTTCCTCTTCCTTTCTCATGATTCTTCCCCCTTGTACTTTCTTTTCGCCCTCTCACAACTGATGTTTCTTCTCCTATATCATGGTCGTTTTTCTCTTCCCTTTCTCATGATTGTTCTCCTTGTACTTTCTTTTCGCCCTCTCACAACTGATGTTTCTTCTCCTCTATCGTGGTCGTTTTTCCTCTTTTTTCCTCTTATTCTCCCTTTACTTTCTTTTCGCCCTCTCACAACTGATGTTTCTTCTCCTCTATCGTGGTCGTTTTTCTCTTCCTTTCTTTCTTCCCCTTGTACTTTCTTTTCGCCCTCTCACAACTGATGTATCTTCTCTCTATCGTGGTCGTTTTCTTCCTTTCTCATGATTCTTCCCCTTTGTACTTTCTTTTTCGCCCTGTCACAACTGATGTTTCTTCTCCTCTATCGTGGTCGTTTTTCCTCTTCCTTTCTCATGATTCTTCCCCCTTGTACTTTCTTTTTTCGCCCTCTCTCAACGTTTTTTCTCCTCTATCATGGTCGTTTTTTCTTCCTTTCTCATGATTGTTCTCCTTGTACTTTCTTTTCACCCTCTCACAACTGATGTTTCTTCTCCTCTATCGTGGGCGTTTTTTCTTCCTTTCTCATGATTCTTCCCCCTTGTACTTTCTTTTCGCCCTCTCACAACTGATTTTCTTCTCCTATATCATGGTCGTTTTCTTTCCTTTCTCATGATTGTTCTCCCTTGTACTTTCTTTTCGCCCCTCTCACAACTGATGTTTCTTCTCCTCTCTATCGTGGTCGTTTTTCCTCTTCCTTTCTCATCATTCTTCCCCTTGTACTTTCTTTTTTCGCCCTCTCACAACTGGTGTTTCTTCTCCTCTATCATGGTCTTTTTTCTTTTCCTTTCTCATGATTATTCTCCTTGTACTTTCTTTTCGCCCTCTCACAACTGATGTTTCTTCTCCTCTATCGTGGTCGTTTTTTTCTCTTCCTATCTCATGATTCTTCCCCTTGTACTTTCTTTTCGCACTCTCACAACTGATGTTTTTCTCCTCATCGTGGTCGTTTTCCTCTTCTTTCTCATGATTGTTCTCCCTTGTACTTTCTTTTCGCCCTCTCACAACCGATGTTTCTTCTCCGATATCGTGGTCGTTTTTCCTCTTCCTTTCTCATGATTCTTCCCCTTGTACTTTCTTTTTCGCCCTCTCACAACTGATGTTTCTTCTCCTATATCATGGTCGTTTTTTCTCTTCCTTTCTCATGATTGTTCTCCTTGTACTTTCTTTTTTCGCCCTCTCACAACTGATGTTTCTTCTCCTCTATCGTGGTCGTTTTTCCTTCCTTTCTCATGATTATTCTCCCTTGTACTTTCTTTTTCGCCCTCTCACAACTGATGTGTTTCTTCTCCTCTATCGTGGTCGTTTTTCTCTTCCTTTCTCATGATTCTTCCCCTTGTACTTTCTTTTCGCCCTCTCACAACTGATGTTTCTTCTCCTCAATCATGGTGGTTTTTCCTCTTCCTTTCTCATGATTATTCTCCTTGTACTTTTTTTTTTCGCCCTCTCACAACTGATGTTTCTTCTCCTCTATCGTGGTCGTTTGTCTCTTTTCTTCCCCTTTGTACTTTTCTTTTCGCCCTCTCACAACTGATGTTTCTTCTCCTCTATCATGGTCGTTTTTCTCTTCCTTTCTCATGATTGTTCTCCCTTGTACTTTCTTTTCGCCCTCACATCTGATGTTTCTTCTTCTCTATCGTGGTCGTTTTTTCTCTTCCTTTCTCATGATTCTTCCCCTTGTACTTTCTTTTTTTCGCCCTCTCACAACTGATGTTTCTTCTCCTCTATCGTGGTCGTTTTTCCTCTTCCTTTCTCATGATTCTTCCCCCTTGTACTTTCTTTTCGCCCTCTCACAACTGATGTTTCTTCTCCTCTATCATGGTCGTTTTTTCTCTTCCCTTCTCATGATTATTCTCCCTTGTACTTTCTTTTCGCCCTCTCACAACTGATGTTTCTTCTCCTCTATCGTGGTCGTTTTTTTCTTCCCTATCTCATGATTCTTCCCCTTGTACTTTCTTTTCGCTCTCTCACAAACTGATGTTTCTTCTCCTCTATCGTGGTCGTTTTTCCTCTTCCTTTCTCATGATTCTTCCCCCCTTGTACTTTTTTTTTTCGCCCTCTCACAACTGATGTTTCTTCTCCTCTATCGTGGTCGTTTTTTCTCTTCCTTTCTCATGATTCTTCCCCCTTGTACTTTCTTTTCGCCCTCTCACAACTGATGTTTCTTCTCCTCAATCATGGTCGTTTTTCCTCTTCCTTTCTCATGATTATTCTCCCTTGTACTTTATTTCGCCCTCTCACAACTGATGTTTCTTCTCCTCTATCGTGGTCGTTTTGTCTCTTCCTTTCTCATGATTCTTCCCCCTTGTACTTTCTGTTCGCCCTCTCACAACTGATCTTTCTTCTCCTCTATCATGGTCGTTTTTTCTCTTCCTTTCTCATGATTGTTCTCCCTTGTACTTTCTTTTCGCCCTCTCACAACTGATGTTTCTTCTCCTCTATCGTGGTCGTTTTTTCTCTTCCTTTCTCATGATTCTTCCCCTTGTACTTTCTTTTCGCCCTCTCACAACTGTTGTTTCTTCTCCTCTATCGTGGTCGTTTTTCCTCTTCCTTTCTCATGATTCTTCCCCCTTGTACTTTCTTTTCGCACTCTCACAACTGATGTTTCTTCTCCTCAATCGTGGTCGTTTTTCCTCTTCCTTTCTCATGATTCTTCCCCTTTGTACTTTTTTTTCGCCCTCTCACAACTGATGTTTCTTCTCCTCTATCGTGGTCGTTTTTTTCTTCCTTTCTCATGATTCTTCCCCTTGTACTTTCTTTTTTCGCCCTCTCACAACTGATGTTTCTTCTCCTCAATCATGGTCGTTTTTCCTCTTCCTTTCTCATGATTATTCTCCCTTGTACTTTCTTTTCGCCCTCTCACAACTGATGTTTCTTCTCCTCTATCGTGGTCGTTTTGTCTCTTCCTTTCTCATGATTCTTCCCCCTTGTACTTTCTTTTCGCCCTCTCACAACTGATGTTTCTTCTCCTCAATCATGGTCGTTTTTTCTCTTCCTTTCTCATGATTCTTCCCCCTTGTACTTTCTTTTCGCCCTCTCGCAACTGATGTTTCTTCTCCTCTATCGTGGTCGTTTTTTCTCTTCCTTTCTCATGATTCTTCCCCCTTGTACTTTCTCTTCGCCCTCTCACAACTGATGTTTCTTCTCCTCAATCATGGTCGTTTTTTCTCTTCCTTTCTCATGATTCTTCCCCCTTGTACTTTCTTTTCGCCCTCTCACAACTGATGTTTCTTCTCCTCAATCATGGTCGTTTTTCCTCTTCCTTTCTCATGATTATTCTCCCTTGTACTTTCTTTTAGCCCTCTCACAACTGATGTTTCTTCTCCTCTATCATGGTCGTTTTTCTCTTCCTTTCTCATGATTCTTCCCCCCTTGTACTTTCTTTTCGCCCTCTCACAACTGATGTTTCTTCTCCTCTATCATGGCCGTTTTTTCTCTTCCTCTCTCACGATTGTTCTATATATCCCCGCCTTTTTAACGTTTATTCTTTCTTTTCTCCTTCCCATGATTGTAATTCCCTTTATTGCCTGGTCACGATTGTTCGTTCTCTTCCTCTATCATTATTACTTTTTTTCTTTTCTCATGATTGATCTTTCTTTCTCACAAAATTCACCTTTCTTTTCGCCATTTCACGATTATTATTTCTCTTCCTCTATCGTGGTTGTTCATCTTTTTCTTTTTCCTGTCTATTCTTTCTTTCCCCCAAATTTACCATTGTTCTTTTTTTATCCTCTCCTATGATTTTCTTTTCTTTTCGCCCTCTCTCAGTTGTTCTTTCTCTTCCTCTATCATGGCGATTTTATCTTTTCCTTTCTCATGATTGTTCTTTACTTCCTCCCCCACCTTAATGATTGTTCTTTCTTTTTGTACTCCCATGATTGTGCTTTCTTTTCGCCTAATCACCTTTGTTCTTTCTTTTCCTCTTATATGGTTGTTTTTCTTTTCTTTTCTCACGAGTCTTCTTTCTTTACCCCACTTTCATGTTTGTTCTCTATTTTTCTTCTCTCATGTTTGTACTTTCTTTTCGCCCTCTCACGATTGTACTTTCTTCTCCTCTATCTTGATTGTTTTCCTTTCCTTTTCTTTTCTCTACGCGTTTGTTCTTTCTTTTTCCTCTCTCTGATTGTACCTTCTTTTCGCCCTGTCACGATTATATTCTCTCTTCCTCTATCATGTTTGCTTTTCTTTTTCATCATTATTCTTTCATTCCTCCAAACTTCATATTTTTTCTTTCTTTCTTTTTCTTCTCCTATGATTGCATCTCTTTTTTTCGCCCAATTACGTTCCTTCTTTCTCTTCCTCTATCATGACCGCTTTTCTTTTCCTTTCTCATGATTGTTTTTTCTTTCCTTCACCCTCACGTTTGGACTTTCTTTCTCCTCTACCATTATTGTACTTTCTTTTTACCCGATCACGTTTGTTCTTTCTTTCTTTTCTTTCATGATTTGCCTTACTTTTCCTTTCTCATTGTTGATCTTTCTTTCACCCCACTTTTACTTCTGTTAACTCTCTTTCCCTCCCTATGATTGTACTTTCTTTTTCCCCCTCCCGCAACTGTTTCTACTTTTCCTATGACATTATTGTTCTCCCTATTCCCCCTTTCAAGTTTTTCTTTCTTCCTCGCCTTGTTCTTTCCTTCTACTTCTCTATCATCTCTTAACCGATAGGTCTTTGATAATCAAAACGTCAGATCATCATCATCATCATCATCATCATCATCATCATCATTGTTGTTATTAAATGCCAATCATAAACTTCAATTCTCCGTTTTATATATTGCTACAGTTCATAAACTTACTAGGAATATTTATGATGCAATTAGCTATTTAGAAATTTACACTGATATACATACCGTCAGTGTACGCCTATCGTAATGGATGTAACTCTTCGCGTATTTTCGTATAGATACTACCAAGTAGACAGATATATGACCAGACATTAAAAAAATACATAAATGTTCTCGTATTTAGTTGCTAGTATCGTAATTTTTTATTTGAGAACTTTTCTCTTGATTGTCTTGCCGTTTATTTTGCTTTTTCAAGCCATTTATCGTCTCTTTTATTTCGTCAATGTTTATTTCATTCTTTTGTCCAGCAAAGAATCAATTAGTGTATTTCACTTTTCGTTTCCAATCAAATGAAAACAAACATCTTATTTAATCGAAATGAAAGACCCACAAAAAATTTAAAGACTTATTATCTCTCTATATACCTTTATTTACTTGTTCATTTATTTCTTTATTGAAATTTATTTAATTGGTTATTAGTCACTTTGTAATATTGCAAGATTGTGTTCTTTTCTAATTGATAGTTTTTTTTTCTTTAAATAATTATGATGTACTACCTATCTGGGTTTACTGTAATCTATAAAAACGTCCCCAATAAATTGCATACATTTGTATGTGTGTTGGTAAAAGTGTATCTAAAGTGAAACGGAACTGTTTTTTTTATTATTATTTTAAGAGGAGTATTATGTCCAATTATTTTAACTTTAAAAAAGTATACGTCAGGTGAGCGTGATATGAATAATCATAATAATAATAATAATAATAATAATCATAATCATAATAATAATAATAATAAGTGAAAAATGTAATAAAGCCATTTCTGTCCTTAGGACTCTTGTTGTGACCTGGAAGGAAATGTGTATACAACAGAAATCAAAAGAACTACAGTTTTCCTATTTGGATTTTCTAATGAATCTTAATCCTTAAGTTTATGACTGAATAAGCGCGTGGTGAGTTCTACAATAATACAATGTCCGTAGAAATCCACCTACCGCGCTGTTAAATATTTGGGCTTAGCAACTTTAACAAAATACTGCAATAACAATTATAAATATGAATTCTGGTAGTTATTTACTGAAGTTAGGGGTACAAATTAAAAGATTTTAAATTGGCAATTTTTCCATTCCACTGAAAGCACATCTTTCTTTCGTTTTTCTTTCTTAACTGAAACCAAGTAGCGTCTTTTATATGTCTTTTCTGTATTTCCACACGATCAAAACGGCTAACTAACAGAATAATAATAATAATAATAATAATAATAATAATAATAATAATAATATACCATACATTTCATACAACGTTTGACCACAGAGTATCAGGATGTCCAGTCTTTGCTGAGATGAGACAGAATACATTATTAGGCATGACAGGCTTTCGGATGATGTCATAAATGGTGATGGAGTGACTATAATGTGGAATTTCCCAATTCTCACAGACAGGGGAATTTATGCAAATAGAACAGACATAGTCATAAAAGAATTTAAAAAAGAACCTGACAACTAATTAAAATGACTTTCCTACAGGATTCCAATGTTTCTAAAAATAGAATTTCAAAAACTGTCAAATAAGGACCTAGAAATCGAAGTAACAAAAATGTTGAAATTTCAAACTACAATTATTCCTGTTGTGATGAGGGAATTGGGTATGATAAAGAAGGGTACCGAAAATCATGTGGGTAAAATTCCTGGACCCATCAGCATCTCACAGCTACAAAAGATTACTTTGTGCAGAAAGGTCCTTGGTCTCAAATTATATGAGCATCACAGACGCAGATGTGGAGCTTCCATTGATGAGTTTGGTTAGCATCCTCTCTCCTGTCGTCGTAGTACCGGCCGCTTTCTAAGGCATGCAGCAATAAACGACATCATCAGAAGAGGTCTGGATGCAGCTGGGTTTCCTTCCAAAATCAAACACGTAGGCCTCGACCGTGGTGATGGAAAGCGGCCGGATGGCGTTACCATTTTCCCTTTTAAAATGTGGTAGTCGTTGATTTGTGATGCGACCTGTGCCGATACTTTTTCGACTGGTAATTTGATCAGGTCCTAGGTTGAGCCGGGGTCTGTCGCTGGAGACGCAGAGATAAAAAAAAAAAAAAAATTAGTTATATTCTTCTCTCTTGCTTACATATTTTTTCTCCTGTGGTAGTGGAGACTTCTGGGATTATTGGCCCTCGTTTGATGGCGTTCCTTTGGCTGGTTGGCGGGATGGCGTCTCGATTAAGGGACGAGCCTCGCGAAACGGAGTTGCGCTTGCAGCGTATCTCACTGGCGATGGTGTGAGGTAATGCTTTGTCTATCATTGCGGCTGGCAGAAGATAGCAAAAAAAAAAAAAAAAAAACTATTTATAGTTACTTTATTATTATCCGCAAAATCCTTTCCATCTAAAACAAAAGTTCCAAACGTGCATAGATAACACTCATACACTGTACTTTTCACTCATTACCCCGGAGAGGTAACAATATTAGAAGAGGTGAAAATAAGGAAAAGAAACTTATTGATTGAATGGATCGACTACAGAAAGGCGTTGGACAGTTTACAACACTCATAAATAGAGAAGAACATAGATATACGCCTGTATATATAAATGTGATATATCCCGGAAAGGGATATATTTGAACAAAGTAGCTAAGTGGTTTTGGCTACTATAACCAAGTAGAATACGGTAGCAGTAATCGACTGGTACGCGTCGTAGTCGCAGGTAAGAAGTGTAGATCAATGGCGTAGTCCAATGGGCGTCGTTATAGACTTAGCTCTCAGACTAAGGCTTTTTGTCTCTCCTACACGTCCGTCGGTATTTATGACGGACACCAGCCAATCATATTCCAATGAGGGGGAACACAGGTGTACGCATATTCCATTATATCAAAATATATAAATATACACCCCTACAACGGTCAAATTCATAACGGAGAATATGAAGAACTGTAAGACGGCACTAAACCTAAATCATAGTCTGAATAAGGCTCACACGCTGAAACTCTCGGTCACGATGGCTTGTGAAAGCACAGCCACCGACAGCTCTCTACCCCATTTCATTCTCAGCCCGTTGTATGGTTTTCGGGCACTTTCTAAAGGTGCTGCATGCTGGGATCGCCTTCTCTATACCGATAACATCAAGAGGTTATGTAATAATAATAATAATAACAATAATAATAATAATAATAATAATAATAATAAGAAGAAGAAGAAGAAGAAGAAGAAACTTATCGATAGCATGGATCGGCTGAAAGGCGTTCCTCAGTGTATCACACTCATGGATAAAGAAGAGCCAAAAATTATATAAAGTATGTTACCACAATAATCAAAATCTTAACGGAGAGCATAAAAAAAAACTACACTAAATCTGAACCACAGAAACGGGTCATTAACATCGAGACAAATCAACATCAAAAGGGGGATCTTCCATTGTCACCACTATTCTTCTGTCTTGCATTAGCGCCACCCAGCTGCCTACTGAGGAACAGTAGCTACGGATACACGTCACAGAATGGTAAACAGAATAATCTTTTCTGTATAGATGATCTTAAAACGTTTGCCAAGGGTGACAACAAGCAGAAATACCTACTCACAATTGTCAAAACCTTCAGTGAAGACATTAGGATGGAGGTCGGAATCGATAAATGTGCCAAAGCCACCTTCAGAGGCTGTAAACTAACGAAGACTACAAATTTAAACCTTGATATCCACATCAAGATTAAGGAACTAAACCATGATCGTACATACAAATATTTAGGAATTAATAAAAGAGACAGAATACAACATTCAATTATGAAGAAAAAGAATGGAAAAGAATATTATAAGAGAGTGCGTTTGATACTAGAAAGCGAACATAATGGGGATCAATAAAATGAAGGCTATCAACACCTTAGCTGTATGCGTAGTAATATACAACTACAACATTATTAAATGAAAGTTGAATGACATTAAAATATTGAAGGCCAAAACCAGAAAAATGCTTACCCAGATGAGGATGCACCACCCGAAATCAGATGTTGATAGGTTGTACGTACCAAGAGTTTTAGGAGACCGAAGTCTAATCCAACTTGAACTAACTCTAAAAACAACAACAATCGGATTGGAAGTCTACCTGACAAAAATCAATGACCCTCAACTGCAAATAGTAAAGCACGAAATCCACTCCATGAACGAAATAGTTGCACTCTTCAAGAAACAGCTTAATGTACCTGAAATACTACCAACAAAAAATGAAGTGAATACCATCTACGCCAAACGAGTAATACAGAAAGCAAAAGAACTTGGGAGAATGAAATTCAAAAAAAAAGAAAAAAAAAAAAAAGAAGGACGAAGTGCTGCAGGCAAATAACTAAAATGAACGAAAGAAGCAGATGTCGACCAACAGAAAACACATGAGTAGCTGAGAAGCACTGGGTTGAAAGCTGAGACAGAAGGCCTAATTATTGCAGCTCAGAACCAAAGCCTTGCAACCAGATCCTATCACTGTTACATAATCAAGGATGGAACTAACCCAAAATGCAGTATCTGCGAAAAATATGATGAAACTGCCGACCATATTATCTCAGGATGTCCGGAACTAGCAAATAAATAATATACCCACAGACATAGATAGCAAAAAATCAAAACCAGAGAGATGGTATGAGCACCAACCAGACACAGTTACGCAAAATGCTATGTAGCTATCCTCTAGGACATACCAATTCAAACTGAAAGGGTAATAAAATTCAAAATGCCTGATATTATCATAAAAATACATTCTGGAAGTGTATACTTATTGATTTAGCAGTACCCTCTAAAAGAAATACCTCCATCAAAACTAATTGAGAAATTGCCCGAATACAAGGACTTGGATAGCGAAAAAATTAACATAACATGAGTGAAGTGAAGACTAAGACTGTACCAATAGTAAATGGAGCTCTGGGCATTGTAAGAAAAGGAATGGGCTAAAAGTGTCCCAGGTAACATCAACATTCAAGTTAACCAGAAGATCGCCCAACTAGGAACATCCCATATACTAATAAATGTGCTATCAGTTAAATGACAATTTTCCTATAGTGCCTAAGGACCATAGTTTGGCCTTGGCTTTACAGGATACAAAGCAGAAAACATAACACACAAAAATAATAATAATAATAATAATAATAATAATAAGTTCTCCTTATTGATATGGCAGTCCCTGCTGACTGCAATGTATCTTTGAAGATATTCAAAATGCTGTCAAAATACAAGGACCTTGAAATAGAAATCTCGAAAATGTGGCCTATGGGAACATCAACAATCCCTGTTGTAGTTGGAGCCCTAGGACTGGTTGGAAAAGATTGCAGTAGACTAATTGAAGGGATTCCTGGAAGTCCATGCCTCAAGGAGATACAAAAAATTGTTCTGACAAGTACAGCCCACACTTTACGAAGGGCTTTATCTATGTAATATTTTTTTTGTCAGTGAAAAGTGTCATGATGCCATTTCTAAACTTACGTCTCTAAGCAGGACCCGGAAAGTAATGTGTAAACGCCAGAAATCAAAGGAAATAAATAATAATAATAATAATAATAATAATAATAATAATGAAGTAAATAAAGAATTAAATAATGTTATGTACGCAAGAGCTTTAACAGTTACTGGACACCTTGGTTTCAAAACGACGAAAAGATCAAACACCAGAAAATAGAGCCAGATTGGAAGGCAAAAACTAAAGTGAGAAATGAAGGAAACCAGCTGTGAGTTATCAATACGAGACGAATTTTCAAGAAACCCAAATGTCTCAACGCACAAATGCAGGAAGATCGAATGAAATGAAATTCCACCAATCAAGGAAATACTCAAACAAAATCTGCAGTTAAAGGCACAGAGAAGAGGATATGAAACGCGTTGTAGGTTGTATCGCCAAAATAAGATATTCCAAACGGAACTCCAGGAGTTTTACAGGGAAATTGGAAAAACAGTTATAGAAGTTAGAAAGCAACCATCTGTTTAAGAAGAGCAAAAAGGAGAATATTTAGAGCAGCTCAAAGGAATATAAGCCCAATGCAGGATGGATCCAACGAGAAGAACGAATGAAGGACAAATCTCTACAAGAATGGGAAAATATAACGAAGAATAATGCTAACCAAACTCTAACGAAATCCCCAAAATAGGAATCCACAGGAAATGAGAAGGTACCCAATTTTAGGCTCTATCATCTGTTATCAATCCATAAAACCCTTGAACAAACTTTATCAATGCTTATAAATAATTTCAATGAAGTCCTAGAATGATGCACTGAAGCTATTACATATCGCCTGCCAAAAGCGGGTGAATCAGATGATCCGAAAAATTATAGGCGAATAACATATCTGTTCACCACATATAAATCGATCACGTCTGTTACGACGAACTGTACTTACTCTTTTCTGGACGAAAGCAACTTTCTTACCCTGGAACAGAGTGTATATCGAAAAGGTTTATATGGTTGCAAAGATCAAAAATGATCCTGGAGAATTGCAGAAGGAGAGGTAGAAACCTCGGCAGAGCATGGATGGACTACCGTAAAGTCTTTGATAATGTGACGCACTCTTGGATACTTAAAACTTTGGAAATGTACTTAATCTCCTTGATGATAGTAAATTTCCTTATACACAGCATATGAATCTGGAAAACCTCATTGTACCTAAATCACACCAGTGGACCTGCCATTTTCAACCGGCTGAATATCAGACGGGGAATTCCCTATCAGCCCTTTTATTTTTTTCTGTTATTAATCCCCCCTTACGCACGAACTAAACAACAATGGCTATGGTCACAAACTAAACAAAAAAGTATTGAATCATCTACTCTACATTGATGATTTTAAACTCTTTGCCAAAGACGACAATGAATTGAAAGGTTTCCTCGGTACTGTAAAATGTCGTGACGACATAAATATGGATCTCGGATTAAATAAATATGCAAAAGTAACATTCAAGAAAGGGAGAAATATAGAAAGGCATTTAATAGATTTAAATTTTGTCACAAAGATTAAGGAACTGTAACAAGAAGAAGCCTATAAATACCTTGGAGTCAGCGAAGGAGATGGAATACAGCATACACAAATGAAGGAGAAATAAGGAATGAATACTACAGGCATGTGCGTCTGGTATTGGATACCAAAGCTGAATCAAAAAAAAGAAAAAGAAAAGAAGAATATCAGCCATAAACACCTTGTCTGTCCTCGTAGTGCAATACAGTTTCAACATTCTTAACTAGACCATAGTTGGCATTAAACGAATGGACGCCAAAAAAAGAAAAGCTCCTCGCTTTCCACCGCATGCATCATCCTAAGGCTGTATTGATCTTCCGTATATGCCCAGATCCGAATGAGGCAGAGGATTAGTTCAACTAGAACTGTCTTACAAACTACAAAACGCGGCCTTCGATGATAACTGGAAACTACAGAAGACTGGATGGTGATCTGGGTCAAGGTAGATGAAAGAATTAAGAAATTTATTCAGATATAAAGGAAGCCAACAAGTTCCAAATGGAGTTTGAAGTGGGCGAAGAAATGCAAATAAAACATAATACACGTACTGCAGCTGCAAATACCTTAAAGAAGGAAACAAATGCAATGGATCAGATACAAAAACGATGGCAAGATAAACTTCTTCACTGTCAATATTCTGCCTGTACCAGACAAGCTGATGTAGACAAGCCCCTTACCCACCAGTGGCTACGTTGTGCAGGGTTAAAAGGTGAAACTGAAGGTTTTATTCTTGCTGCACAGGACCAATGCTTGCTAACTAGAAATTACTAAGCACATATAATGAAAAATTATGTTAGCACGTAATGCAGATTCAGAGATTAATATCCAGAATCAATTGACCCTATTCTATCAGGTTGCACGGTATTGGCACCCATTGAATATAAAAACCAGCATGAGAGCATGGGCCAATGTCGGCATGGCAGGATAGACCAATATTGCATTGGAAAATATACAACTTTTACGTAATTGAAACTGCAAGGAATTGGTATGAGCAACACCCAGGCTCGATAACGGAGATAGGACCTGTAACAATTTGATGGGGGTTTACAGTCAGAACAATGAAAGCCCAGACATCGTGAACACAGACCGCAAAAACAAATTGTGTCTTCGTATTGACATGACAGTCCCTGTAGGCTGTAATGTATCTTTGAAGCCCTTCAAAAAAAAACAAACTATCAAATTACCTCCCAAAAAATGATCAGTGGAAAATGTCATGATGCCATTTCTGACCTTAGGTGTCTGGTTGGGACCCGGAAAGAAATGAATATACACCAGAAAGCAAAGGAAATAAAATAATAGTAACAGCTGAAACTGAAATTTTTGACAAGATAAATGGTTTGCTGACAAGATAAATGGTTTGCTAACTAGAAACTGTAAAATAAATACTGAAGAATTGCTTTGACCTCAAATGTAGTTGCTGTGAGAAATATCCAGAAAAAATAATTGACCATCTTGTATTAGTTTTCACGGTATTAAAATCCATCGAATAAAAAACTTTGCATAAATGGGTAGACCAATATCTGCACTGGAAAATTCGCAACTTTTATGGGAAGGAAATTGCAAAAAGATCAGGACAAACACCATCCAAAACCAGCTACAGACATAGAACCTGTAAATATTTTATGGGGCTTTACAATGAATGCACACAGAATATTCAAAGTTAACCGCGCCGACATAGTGATCAAAGACGGTAAAAACAGAACAAGCATTCTTACTGACATGTCAGGACCTAGTGACTGTAGCGTAAATTTTTAAAAAATATCGAAGTGCAGTAATCTAAAACAAAATATGTCATATGAAGACATCACTAATTCCAGTAGAGAGGTGGGGGCTCGGTTTGAATGGAAATGTCCTGGTAGACTCATTTCCTGTCTTAAAGAAATATAAAAAAAATTGCAAGCACAAATATCATTATATAAAAAGCGTTATCCATATAAAATGTATATGGATTTAATACAAACGTACACACATTATACAAATGATCAGTGATACTATTTCTAAACTTAGGTCTCTTAGCGCATGCTATAATGATGCACAAAAACGTGTTCTCACAAGTACATTTTACGAACGGCTTTATCAATGTAAAATGTGTGTGCTCTTAGATTAAAACATGTTCGTGAAAATGTCATGAAGCTATTTCTGAAGGGAATGCAACAGAATTCAAAGGTACAACTATTATTATTATTACTACTACTAATAATAATGTTACTGACAATTTAAGACCAAATACTAGGTCAGCCTTGTCATAAGGAAATTTAAAAAAAAATAACAACTTAGTTCTTCTTATCATAAAACTGGGGAAGTACTTTGTTTTGTAGATTGTAGGTTTCAGTCTTGTTAATTCACCCCAAAATATTAATTCACCCCCAAATAAAAAGAATTTATATATACTAACATTCACCCCAAATTCTCTCAGAGCGAGGACCTTCCATTGCACCTCGGGTGGGTCGATATTTGCGATCGCCCCAAATGTGGGCGTCTCGGGTGCTCTATGTGTGTGTGTGGGGGTCTACATTCGCGTTCACCCCGAAAAACAAGCCAAAAACATATTTTTTCTTCTTTTTTTTTGTTAAATTTTCAAACTTCCTCATAAGTACCTCGAATATCATCCGCTCTTACGAAATATGAAGAACTCTCTGATTTTTGGTAATTTTTCCTTCTTACAGTTGTAGTTGTTGCGAGGCAAGCTAAACAAATTTTGATTTAAAATTTACAATTTCAAAAGAGTGCCACAAATTTTGTTACATACCGTATCTATGAAAATTAATTGCCATGTTCCAATCCTCATAAATACATTGGGCACAATTCTAATTTGGGTAATAAGCTGTCAAATTAGTCCACCACTAGCAGTGGTTTACCTACTGACGCTGGTGAGTATTGTATTTTGTTGATGTTATAAATATTACCATTTCATTTCCAACCTCCGTTTTGGTTATTCCTCATTCAGTAACTCTTTCTAGGTTACAACAATGATAAAAAATTTAAATAATCATTAAATAAATAAGGATTAAAAATTTTTAAAAATTAAAAGTTGAAATAAATATTTATCGTCTGATAGCTCGGCAGATATTAACATAGATAGATAGATAGATAGATAGATAGATAGATAGGAACAAGTTGAAATAAATATTTGTCTCCTGAGATAATGCGGCAGATATTAACATAGATAGATAGATAGATAGATAGATAGATAGATAGATAGGAACTAGCTGAAATATTTATCGCCTCAGGTAGGTAAGCAGATATTAATATAGATAGAAAGATAGATAGATACGAACAAGTTGAAGTAAATATTTATCACCTGAGATAGATCGGCAGATATTAACATAGATAGATAGATAGATAGATAGGAACAAGTTGAAATAAATATTTATCTCCTGAGATAATTCGGCAGATATTAACATAGATAGTTCTATACAATCTATCTATCTATCTATCTATCTATCTATCTATCTATCTTAATATAAACACTAATGGTTATGCCCTAATCTTTATAAATATGCTGGACACTATTGTAAGTGGGGGGTATTATGCTGTCCAAGTAGTCCCCCACTAGCAGTGGTTTACCTACTTCCCGTCGCTGGCGAGTATTGTATTTTGTTGATGTTATAAAGATTACCATTTTCATTATTGCTCATTCAGTAACCCTTTTTAGGTTAAAACAATATTAATAAAAAAACAAACGAACTTTGATTCAAAATTGATAATTTCTTTGGTTGAATTAATATTTGCGATAATTAACTTTACATTATTTGAGGTGAATTAACAGAAAAAGGGTTTTTCGCTTATATTTAGTTTCTTATTGTCAATGAATATAATTTTAACTTTTATCGAGATTTAGATCATGTTGATCTGTAAATAATTACATGTGCTCAAAATCACGCATAATGAGCAAAAATACATGTTAATTTATGTACGTGTACATGATGTAATTCGAAGTTTGCTATGTAATGTGCCATAAAAATGCCCACTCCTGAGGTCATTCTACCCTGATTGGTAATTGAGTTCGTCGTTTGGTAAAGAATTAACCTGTATAATTCATACAGAATTTTAGTAACACAAGAGCAATTATAAAAGCATATAAACAATTTATATCTTAGTTCTGTCAAGCCACACAACTTGTATGTAATTCTTAAGAAAGTTTGAATATCTCTACGATACACAAAAGTAATGGCTGAATATCCATATGATATTTTTTTAAGCGTTTCACCCCAAGCAAGGCGGGTAGCCACTAGGACGCAGGGGGTTACAGAAGATTTAGAGCAAGATCAGATAGGAGTGATAGAGGAAAGGATGAGGAGAAGGGTAGTGGATAGATCAAGGCAACTGGAGATGTCGATTGACATTACACTTGAATAGTTGGAGATTATAGCTCTCAGGGAAACTGGAATAGGGAAGGGAGTTCCACAGGCGAGAGGTGCGAGACATGAAGCTATTGGAGTAGAAGAGACGGCTACATTTAATAGTTTCGACAGTGAAAGGGTGAGAACGGGATGCCAGCCTCGTAGGGCGCTTGAACTCATGAAGTCTGGGAACCAGCGAATGCAGCTCCTCGGAGCAATTGCCATGAAAATATGAAGAAGTAATTTCTTTGTATAGGAACTACAGCAGATAGAGAGGACGCAATTGGAATAAAGAAGTTTTAAGCTATAAAATGCTATTTTTCTGCATCATTGCCACCATTAGCTAGATCACTTCGACGTGATGTAGTGATGTTTAGTTAGTCAGCTTGTGTTATATAGGAATAAAATGTCGCTGCCGACACTTGGGTTTGAACATAGATCGCCGGTGAGCAAACACAGTACTGTACTGTACTGATGCGGCATTTACCCTGGGCAGATTGAGCCGGCTTCTTCCTGTTATGAGAAGAAGATTCTTGGGATAAATTACAGAAGTAGGGTACCCAGGCCTACTCGGATAACGTTCTTGCTTGCCGTGGGGTTCCCACAGACGCAGAGACAGGAACGACCAGAAGCCGCCGGTTACCGATGCAGATGCTCCTTGGATTTTCACCAGAGCCCTTGTTAACCGGCGTGTGTGTCAGACCTGTTCGCCTTGGGTGGCCCTTCCAGGAACGAAGTTCCGGGCGGCATAGCTCTGACACTACCGTTTTACACCCCCCACCGACTGTGAGGTAAGGGTTGGACTTTGGGGGCTTACAGTACCAGGTGTTTCCAAGCGGTCCCCCATCTAAGTACTGACCTGGCTCTACGATGCTTAACTTCGGTGATCGAACGAGAACCGGTGTTTCAGCGTGATTTAACCGTAAGCTGAGCAAACACAGGCGATCCCATTATTGAATTAAGTAGACCACGTGACCATAGAGGAAACTCATAACTTGGAATTAGCTTGGCGTCTAACTGATCGCCATTTATAGTCTATCATCTATACTAAACGGATCACTATTTTATTCTATCCTCTTTTACTATACGGATCTTCATTTCTAGTCTATCCTCTATTACTATACGGACCGCTATTCTCTACTCTATTCACTATACTATTTCTCTATTCAGATCACTATACGGTGCTTACTATTCAAGGGAGTATTATCGAGCAAGTACTATTAGTGCGAGTGTTATCCGAAGGCGTCTGACACCAGTATTGTTCAACGACGTTACTATAGTTGCATTGGCGATTTCAAAGTCCCTACTACAACGAGTATTACGAAAGTGATAATAGGTGTTCGTTTACATTGCAAAAGTGTCAACGAGTGTTCGTTGACATCACAAAAGCTTGTCTCGCGAGATCATTTACGACTGAATAGGGAGTTCGATCCTCACTGGGTGTTCCATACTTTCGGCCTTGTGACACGTTTCAGCTACGCTAAGAAAATCACCACTCCTACTATTATTAGATATACATTCTTGCTCGCATAGACACAAGAGGATTTATGTGGCACTCATAAAAATCTTCACTAGCAACTGCTTAGAGTCATTACCCACTGCCACGCTAAGCAACATCAACTATTTGACGTCTGTAAACATTAAGATAGCACTAATAAGAGGTGCAGTTCCTCCAACTACACATCTCTTATTAAAACCAAAGAAGGATCTGTAAGATTATTGGTCTTGACCAGGCATCTCGACTTCAATCATTTGTACCTCGACCGCAATTAATTTACCACCCTGTCGGCAAGGGTTACAGATTGCGCCGACTGCACCTCTGCAGAGGGCTAAGACTAATCCCGAATCCACCCAAGGAAGCGTCCTGGGTATGACGATAAACTACATCCGACAGCAAGGCCTCTGATCGGGAGGTTTTGAGGAGCGCGGAACTACCTCTTAATTGCTGGTGTCCCCAGGTCCATACTGACCCGGGGTGGTAACACGTGTTAAGGTCACAGCTTTGGGTAAATAGTTAACCCCCAAATTGGGGTTTATGAAAGTGTAAAAATAAGTTTTAATACCAGCAATACATTTTTGAAAAAAAATAACAGCAATAAAAATATTTTGGCATTAAAGAACCATTGAGTGTGATATGCCGTAAAACAGATCAAACCAAACCAAAGCAAACCAAACCAAGCAATTAATTTAAGCATGCTACTAAAGGGTGTTTCATTAAGACGACCATGTTATTTAAGTTATGGCAATTATGTGGAAAAAATAATATTACCCAAATGTCCGCCAAATCTGACAAAAAAAGAAAAAAAAAGTCATTAGACGCTTAAACTTAATTCATATTTCAAATCGGTCTAAGATATTGGAACACACATTAGATTGGCTACTTCATCTTATCGTTTTACTGTTGAAATTGCTGGATGAAACCGCAAGTTCTATTCTAATAGCTTCTTCTCTCGCACTTCGCACCTGACGGAATCTTTTCGGATTTCTTACTTGCAAGACACCTACAATCTTTCAATGATCAAATGCAATGTCAATCGCTATCTTTCTTCCTGAACTTTGTTCTTTTGTTGTCCGTTATCTACACTAAAGTCTTTTAATTCGCTTCCACTACCATTGACCCCTTGCTTGCGGTGAAATGATTATAGAATAATGTTAGTGTAAAGGAAATTGACATGATCATTCCTTAATTTACATCAGATCTTTTGGATTTTATTTGCATTTGCCTTTTGTACTTTATTAAAAATTGTCCTATTTTACTTGCATTCTACTCGATTTGCATTTTATTATTCATTTGCATTTAACACCAACTCCTTTGGCATTTTCATTTCATACCTCATTTGCAATTGTAATTCTATTTTATCTTATTCATTTGCATTTAACGTCAAATACATTTGCCTTTTCATTTCATACTTCATTTGCATTCGTAATTCGATTTTATCTTATTCATTTGCTTTTAACGATAACTATTTTTGCATTTTCATTTTATACCTCATTTGCATTCGTAATTCTATTTTATCTTATTCATTTGCATTTAAAAGCAACACTTTTGCATTTTTAGTTCATACCTCATTTGCATTCAGAATTCTATTTGTTGTGGTACGATCCACCTAATTTACATAGTGGAGTACCGACCGATATAAATATGGGTTTGTACCGGAAGACGGAAGAAGTAAGAAGAGATCGAATCGAGAGACTCTGCCCGACTGCGATTAAGTCAACCCATTCTGCAGGAACCGTCTTCCCAAGAATATACCAAAACTAACTGTAAATATTGTGTACCTTTTCCTTGTTTCAATACATTTTGTTTACGTACATTTTGTGTTGTATTATTATTATTCCATGCTTATCCAAGCTTCAACACTATTTTATCTTATTCATTTGCATTTAACGCCAACTCGTTTTGCATTTTCATTTCATACTTCATTTGCATTCTTAATTCTATTTTCTTATTTATTTGCATTTAACGCCATCTTTTGTTCCATTTTCATTTCATACCTGGTTTCATTAGTAATTCTACATTTAACTGATTTGCATTTATTTCCTTATGCAATACTCCTCTCGACCCAATTTGACTTTTGTTCTGGTAAGGGATATCATGATGACGTATATGTCATCAAACAATTCCGTGAAATTGGTTGTCTCTTCAAAAGAATGTTGTATAGCTGCTAACTTGACCTCGCAACAGCGTACAAATACATCAATAGAGTCTTCCCCTTCTCGTCCATCAGATACCGTCTTCTAAGCTCCGAATTCTTTGAATGTCTAGATCTGCTAGAACTATATTATTGATCCACATATACATATCGGGCAAGGATCCCAATACGGAAACCTTCATCTGGCTACGTTAAGCAGGAAATGTGAACCCTAATCTATTTAATCTCTTCTCAGACTATGCCTTGCGGATATACAAACACATATGTGAAGATATGTGCACTGATCACTTAAACATCCCATACCGTGTCCCAAATTAAACCACTTATTAAAAACAGCGTTTCTCCCGAACACAAAGTTGTTGATGACGAACGTGATATGATTATAAGATTGTTTTTTTATTGATGGGAAAAAAAATCGGATTCCTCTCCCAAGTATTCCAAGAATTAGAACTCAAGAAAAACCATTTCAAAACAATCTGGAATTGAGCTGAAAGATGTGATTGCGCGTAATCTGAATCCATCATAAAAATTCAGGATATAGAATTAGTAAACACGAAACCCTTCAAAACCCTTGGTGTATGGATCAGCTATCACAAATGTAGTAGAATGTATAAGGAAAATGAAACACTATACTGCGCTGAGGTAGTTTTGCCCAACATCGCAAACTGGTACAGAACCAAAAATTAGTTTAAAAACTACAGTTATGTTCTTGAATAGTCTCGTCATATCTAGACTTTCATCTGGATGCCGTGAATGGTGCTTACCTAGTTCAGAAATATCGAAACACTTCCTTGTGTACTACCGCTTTGTCAGGATTTATGAGTATATATATATCTGGTCATATAGGCTGATTAAGGGAAGTGAATCGAGTCGAAATCTTTTCAACACCTCCTCATAGTTATATCCAATCTATCTTATATATATATATATATATATATATATATATATATATATTTTATAAAAAAAGATTTGTTGCAAGAAGATTTATATCCAATATTTCGCATAAAATTCATTTTTGCGAATTTCAACTGGCGAAATGCTTCCAACCCGTTACTACTTCTTTTTTACCGTTTTATTTTTCCCGCTGTTCCTTAAAGCACTTTCACCCATACTGGACCGCCCATTTTGGGAATGACACAATATCTTTTCTTGCAGTAATAATAGATAGAAATGAAGCGTAGACTTTCAGCTGCTTCTTTTCTTTTTCAACCATAGAACGGCATTGTAAAGTAAAATAATGTTTATAATTGTCGAATAGGAAGGTGGATTTTTTCCACCTTAGAAGAGTTTCAATTAGGTAATTGCATGACAAATAGACCTCTCGTTTGCATGTTAACTGTTCTTACCATAGAGGGACATCCGTTAATAATGTCTCTAAACAGATGCTCTGTGAACAACTGAGGTTATAAAGTAGCGATAAAGTTAGAAAAACACGACGGAAAAAAATTGTTATCGATTCAGATATGAAAAACATGTCGATATACGTCTTGTTCTATTTTTATTTCGTAAAATTTTATAAAAAGGATAAATAAGATGAGAAAAGGGCAATAAATAAGAAAGGAATTAAAAGCAAGGAAGTAAGAAATTAAAACGAAATAAGGATAAAAGGAAAGAATGAAGAGGAAAGAAAAGAAGAAGAAATTAAGATATAAGAAGGAAGGCAAGAAAGAAGGAATTAAAAGTAGGAAAAGAAAGATGGAAGGAATTAAAAGGAAGAAAGGAAAGAAGGAAGAAAGGAAAGAAGGAAGGAATTAAAAGTAAGAAAGGAAAGAAGGAATGAATTAAAAGGAGGACAGAAAAAAAGAAAGGAATTAATAGAAGAAAGAAAACAAGGAAGGAATTAAAAGGAAGAAAGGAAAGAAAGATGGAATTAAAAGGAAGAAAGGAAAGAAGGAAGGAATTAAAATGAAGGTGGCAAAGAAGGAAGGAATTAAAAGAAAGAAAGGAAAAAAGGAAGGAATTAAAAGGAAGACGAGAAAGAAGGAAAGGATTAAAAAGAAGAAAGGAAAGAAAGATGGAATTAAGAGGATGAAAGGAAAGAAGGAATAAATCAAAAGTAAGAAAGGAAAGAAAAAAGAATTAAAAGGAAGACGGCAAAGAAGGAAATAATTAAAAAGAAGAAAGGAAAGAAGGAATTAAACCGAAGAAAGGAAACAAGGAAGGAATTAAAAGGAAGAAAAGAAAGAAAGAATGAATTAAAAGGAAGGCGGCAAAGAAGGAAAGAATTAAAAGGAAGAAAGGAAAAAGGCAAATAATTAAAAGAAAGAAAGAAGGAATTAAAAGGAAGAAAAGAAAGAAAGAATGAATTAAAAGCAAGGCGGGAAAGAATTAAAAGGAAGAAAGGAAAAAAGCAAAGAATTAAAAGAAAGAAAGGAAAAAGGCAAATAATTAAAAGAAAGAAAGAATGAATTAAAAGGAAGGCGTCAAAGAAGGAAAGAATTAAAAGGAAGAAAGGAAAAAGGCAAATAATTAAAAGAAAGAAAGAAGGAATTAAAAGGAAGAAAAGAAAGAAAGAATGAATTAAAAGGAAGGCGGGAAAGAATTAAAAGGAAGAAAGGAAAAAAGTAAAGAATTAAAAGAAAGAGAGAAGGAATTAAAAGGAAGAAAGGAAAGAAATAAGAAATTAAAAGGAAGGCGGCAAAGAAGGAAAGAATTTTAAAAAAGAAAGGAAAGAAGGAATTAAAAGGAAGAAAGGAAAGAAGGAAGGAAGATAAAAGAAATGAAGTAATAAATTACAATGAAGAAAGGAAGGAAACGAAGAAGTATGACATTAAAAGAAATTATAGAATTGAAAAAAAGGAAAGAATTATTTAAAAATTTGATGGCAGGAATTAAAAGAAAGAAAGGAATTAAAAGAAGGAGGTGGTAGGAATGATGGAATGAAGGAAAGAATTAAAAGGTATGAATGGAGGCCGGATGGAACGAATCAAAATGAATTTAAGAAAGAATGAAAGAAGGAATTAAGAAGTAGGGAAGAAATAAAAGGAAAGAAGGAATGAGAAAAAGAAAGGAATTAAAAAAAAGGAAGGAATTGAAAAGAAAGAAAGTCCGAAGGAAGGAATTAACAGGAAGGAATTAACAGGAAGGAGTTAACAGGAAGGAAAGGAGAAAGACATGAATTGCAACGCAGGAAGGAATAAAGGAATTAGGAATTTAAAAAAGTGTGGGAATGACGGAGAAAGAAATAAAAATGTCGGTAGACAAGAAAGAACGAAAGACTTAAAAAAGGAAAGAATTAAAAAAAAGAAGTAAAGCAGGAAGGAATTAAAAGGACAGAAAAAAGGAATTAAAATGAAGGAAGAAAGAAAGGAAGACATTAAAACGAAAGTAGGAACGAAAGAAAAAAAAATGAATGGAAGGAAGCGATGAAAACAATTGATGCGTAAATGCAATCTTTAAAATAACAGGACGGAAATAATAAAAAAAAAATGATATAAAACAAAAGCGTTAATTCAACACACAAAAAGAATATTTGACATTTTGACCTTTTCCTGTTCCGAGATTTTATTCAATATCGATACAAGATCGATACAGCTATATGCAACAATATACACACGTAGACACACACGTAGAGAAACATGTGAGCGCGCGAACGCACATCCTTACAGAGCGATTGAAAAGTACGTCCCTATTTTAAAATACTTATAATTTATTTATTAACTACAATTTTTACAAGAAATAGGTATGAGAGGAAAGCGTTTAACGTGAGGTTTTATTTAAAATTCGATATGGGCACCAGATTTCGCTATCAGCTTCTCTAGCCTCTCAGGAATTGCGAGAATTGATTTCACCAGGAACTCTTGTGTTATGGAAGTTTCTGGTATTCGCCCTTCAGGTTCTTCCAAAGTCTTGGTTTGGTAAAGTAAGACAACCCCAAAGAAAGATTTCCCATGGTTTAAAGTCAGGACTCCTAGCTGGCTACTCATACATAAAATAGGGGGTTACTTTTCAATCACCCCTATATATGGCGAGAGAGAGAGAGAGAGTTGGCTGAATTTATATATACATTTCGAGTCACTGAGTACGTATCAACACAATGAGCGAGGACAAGAGAGAAAGACAGGGAAAGAGAGGGAGAATGTCTGATAGAGAGAGAGAGAGAGAGAAAGAGAGAAAATAAAGAGAGAAAAATAGAGAGAGAGAAAGAGAGTGCATGAGAGAGATAAGATTATTGCAATAGACACATGTAGTTTCAAGATCAGAGTATTGCAGATGATGTCTCTTTTGGCCTTGCTCTAAAAAGCTCACTGGGGAAATAATTGACTTCTTACATTCGATGCATCTAAGTCCATATTCTTTTATCATCAACTGGATGGAGAAAACGTGGGTCATTCAGACCCACGTTTTCTCCATCCAGTTACGATAAACGATTACATTCTCACCGAGTCTCGAGATTTTGAACGTCGCTTGGGATTCAAGTGTTGCATCTCAATTGAAACGCATAAGAGGTGTGTGGGAAATCCCGCTCGAGTCTAATGCACTTTTCCATCCTTCTCTGTCACGCTTCTATGCATTTCTGGAAGGATTCTTCTTGGATACCCCTAAGCTCCGTCACTGTAACCCTCTAGCTGGCCTCCACACCTTGACAATCAGTCCTCTTGATGATCCCCTTGAGCTTGAGGAAGATCAGAGGAATAGGGACGTTGTTCCAGTACGAAGATGTTCTCGGCCAGCAACTGCCGAATGCTCAAGGCGTTGTTAGCAGATACATTGTCGTTGTGTAGCAGTCACGACTTTACCTGCCACAACTCTCGTCTCTTCTCGCGCACTGAGCGATGCAAACGTCACAGGATCTCTTTGTAGTTTTACTGATTGATCGTCTGGCCATGAGGCAAGAACGCAATGTGGGCGTTCACTCTCACATCGAAGAAGAATTCTAGTTCCGTTATTTTTCAGACAGACCTTGTATATACAATATATTGTTAAAGATGCAGGGAGAAGAGACGGCTTTATCTATCGCCCTAGGATGCAACCTAACACCATTTATCATGATTTGTCTTTAAAAGGTCAGATTAGACCAACAATGAAGTATTTCTGGCATAACTGGACTGGATATGCTCAATCCTCACTTCCGGCGTTCATGCGACATTGCGAGGGAAGCCTTATTCTCCCCTCTGCAACTGTTGCCTCACAGACGTTCAGAAGTGTCGCCGGGCCTTTACAACTACCCTAATGCTCCCACGAAGTCGAATCACCCTCACTGAGCCCTTTTCTTGCCGAAGATCTGCTAGCTATATTTTTGTAACAGGTATCTGCGTCGCTGCTTCCCTAAAAGCTAGAATCTTAAACTCTTTAAGTCAACAGGCCTCATTTTTATAGTAATCCTCTGCCTTAAGTGGCTCTTGAGCCTTGTATTGTATAAATTCTAGTAAAAGACGGTTCACATCCTTTCCGGTCTTTTGAACCGGATTAGAGATTTATCCATTGTTTCCTGTTCAGGATTGGGTTTCTTGTTCCTTCTAATTTTTTTCCTTCTCTTTCACTTTCAGAAGGCCTTTTTGTGTTAGCAGCACCATCGCCTTGCTTAAGGTGAATTTATTAAATAAATCAATACACTAGCGTTGATACTGGACATTGTGTGGGCCAAGTTCTTTTTCCTTTGCTTTTTCTGCGTCACCTTAATCGTTTTTTTTCTTTCTTTTTTATTAAGGGCCTCCCAATATAAGGCTGAAGAGCTACTCAAGGTAGATGATTAGAATGAGATCTTCGCGCGCCGTGAATATAAGATGGAAATGTAGGAGGTGAAGATTACGAGAATATGGTGGATATATAACGATTCGGACGAAGATTTGGGATTAGAACGTCCTTCTTATCAAATGGTAACATAGTGAATAAGAAGGATTTAGATCAGTAGCAAGGCGGGTCTTGGTTGTAAACGTCTTCTTCTTCTTCTTCTTCTTCTTCTTCTTCTTCTTCTTCTTTGTGTCGTGTCCCCTCAGGACAACTTTCTGCTCTTTCTACCTCTGGGTAAAGTTTTTTTTCCCTCTTTTTTTACTATATCTCCTGATGACTGTTCTGTGAACCATTTACACAACCTCGTTAGGTAGGTTGCTTTCCCCTGTCCCCTGCCTATGTCATGTGAGTGTAACATTTTCTAAGTCGTCTTTCCTCATTATATGAACCAGACAGTTCAACTCTTTCACACCCAGTAAACTCCTACGTCTTAGTAGCATTGCTTTGAGTAAAATGATTAAAAAAGGTCTTTTTTTTTAATTTTCCCTATGTTGTGGTCTGTTTATGGGCCAGAAAAAAAGACACGGAATTCGAAGGTAGATTGAACAAGTGTATTGAAATAACAGATATATACAAAGTAACTCTCTTGCTACGACTCTTGCTGGGAAGTCTAGCAGTTAGTATTTATGAGAGGAGGAAGAGTTCATTCTAATTTCTAACACCCTAAAACTTCATCGTTGTTCACATGCTCAAATTCAGTTTTTTCATTCAAGTCTTATTTTTACAGACCAGAAATATCTCAACTGTTTTTTCGATAAAATATTTCTTCTTTTTTTTATATCTCCGAATCAACGAAAAAAAATGTACACAAGTAAACAATTTATTAAATAGGGTGAATTATTTTAAAACAACATTTCATAAATAAAAATTGTTTCAAATCAAAAGTGTATACTGTTAAAAACATTACTCAAACTTCCTTCAATTTATTTCAAAGCTTTGAACAAAATGCCGAGGTCGTTAACATTTTATGTGTGGACAAAAGCTTTATTTGATAATTAAGCAATTTAAATGTTGAAAGTAATTAATAATATCAATTGCTGATTTATAAGGAAAAAAATAAACGAATTAGAAACTAATAGTAAAGAATCCCACTTATTTTTTAACAAGAGAAATGTATATCTACCTGCATGTGCAGAGTTGAATCTTCATAAAGAAAATGAGACCACCCAGTAGGGTTCAAACCTGCGCCCTCCTTGTTGTAGAAACCATATTGTGCTTTTAGATCATTAAGTCACGAAAAATCTTCACAGATAAGCAATATTTTTTCCGTATATGCATTTCGAGACGAATTCTGGTCGTTTATTTAGTAATTTATGTTAGTGTGGGAATGTGATTAGAGCTTTTTTATGCTCCAGACAATTTTAAAGATTTTCTTATTTATTGTTGTAATCAGCTTACAATAAATCCAAATAATAATTTTCATCATTTTCCATTATATCTTTGATGCCATTTGTATTATATGTTTTATCTCGACTACTCAGCGTTTTTACCCTTAAATATAGCATACCTTAAAATTATATTTTATCTATCTATCCATATATATATATATCTTCCGTTCACTTGGTATTCTGATAAGTACAATCTTCAGGAATTTAAATGCACCTGCAAACGTCATCTTCTATATTCTTGAATCCCGTTCATCTTTCATTCTTTCCTCAATCTTCCCTATTCTCAGTCTTCTCTTTCACTTTCCCTCCCTGTAAAGACTTACCAACCCGCGTACTAGTGCCATTCCCTGCTTGGGGTGAATGAATAAAAATTTATTGTCAAATATATATACACACGCACGCATAAAGCACTGGACGGAGGCTTCAGCCTAGATTTGGGGCTCATCAGCAGTGCGCATCCACTACCAAGAATTGAAACCCTGATAGTTAGGTTGTCAAGCAAACACCATACCAACTGTTCCACCGAGCCTCGGTGGCAAATAGATTGCAAACCAGACTCAATATAGCGCCGCTCGATCACATATTCCGTGGTGGAACTCTACTGAATTCTCTGTAACCATAGGACTGTGCCCTACTGGAGCCACGACTACTATCACCAAGCCGCTCACTCTAGAGCATTAGAAGACAGTTCAAGCAATGATGTACATGATAGAAATTATTAGGAGGATATATATATATATATATATATATATATATATATATATATATATATATATATTTTGTCGGATGATCGCAAAAAGCGTGAAACCTATGGTCACAAACTCATATATCCATACAATATGATATATATATATATATATATATATATAGCGTACTGGGGCTTCAGATCATTATTTAAACATATATTATTAAATATAACAGACAATAAATGTCTGATCATGAGCCGTTTTAATGTTCGAATATTTCCTTTAATTTCTGGCGAAAATAAAGACAAAAGTTGTCCAATATTTGGATATTTTTTATTAAGTTGGTCCTAAGATTTTGGCTCACATGAACCAACTTCAGAGTGGTTATACAGATATGAAACAAAGATATTCACCGTCAAAGATGATAGTTTGTTATTTTGACATAGAAAATTGCTATCCGACGATAATGGTCGCGGAATGGCCGACATAGATTCTAAGCTTAATATGCGGTTCTATGACGTCATACAACGCGATAGACCGAAGTATTACAACCGAACCATTTATCTAGATGCATTATAATGTGTTGTGACTAGTTTGAAATGTAATTTTGTTGAGTGTGGTTTGCTTCATTTTAATGTAGAAAGGTCCTTGTTACTGTGTGTATGTGTGAGTATTATTGTGTCATTAACTAATATCTGTCTAATATTATGTACATGGCTATGTTTTTCTAAGAAATTATATTACTATAATTGTTACTATCACTTAGTTATGTAACATGCGTGATAAACGCTTAGTCGATCATGTATCTTTCGATACATAACTGGCGCGGCAGATGTTTTCCCCGAAATAGGTTGCCATTTCTTTTTGCAGTAGACCAGTTTGCCATCAAAGGCTATAGAACCCGGTCTGTCCTGCTATTTACCCATAGCTGGGGGGAGAAGAAGAGGATTCATACATTTCCCAAGGTTATTAGCACGTAACTGAATGTAATGGATTCGACTGGAATTCGAACTCGGCTCTCCGATTGCCCAATCCGAGCCGCTATCCATTGATTCACCGTATATATGTATGTATGTATGCATGCATATATATTTGACAAACTTACCACGTGAGTGTTTCGCGAAAAAGGTAGTGTGCGATTTACTCGTGAAACGTAGCTTAACACACACACACACACACACACACACATTGGGTTGGAACAAAATGTTTGCATGTCCCGTGATTTCGTTTCACACGTCACTGCAATATATGACATATATGCATATTCGGGAAGGTGACATCTCACTGCGTCTTTCCATATGGTTGGAGTGTGCATTGTGAATTTGAAATGATTTATGGTAACACCCACCTCACCACTACCTCGGCGGCGGATCGGGAAGCTTCATCGGTGATGTTTATTCCTGGCGTCATTGGATGTTTCAGGCCTCTAAAAACATAAAGCCCCTTCTTCCAGGGAACTTTCTACCAGCCGGCTCCACGGCCTCTGTTAATTGAATTCGCGAAATGGACTGGTCTTTTATTGGTTTGATTGTTAATGGATTTTAGCCAATGACAAACTGATTTTACAGATTCTGCGGTCTATGTTTACCTATTTAATAGTGTTGAATTTTTCCCGCTTTTTTTTGTGGGGTGAGTAAGTCATTTTATCGCTTGCTGTCATGTCCTCTTTTTCTTTTCCTTTACGTATGAATTATCTATGTTCAATTATTAATAATTATGTAAGAGTAATAACCTTTAAGTGATTTATAACTAACTTTAATGTTCATGTATATAAATAAAAAGAGACTAAATGGCAATAACATTTCTTTTTTTTATATGCCATATCCTTTCAGGACGTAGGCGATCATGACTCTACATCTCCCTCTATCCCATGCAGCTCTAAGCAAGTTCTTTCCCTGCTTCCCCCCCCCCCACGTTTTGTCATCCACCTGAACAAGCTCGTCAGGTATGTAACGCACTGCTTCCCCTTGTTTCTCTTTCTCTCTATTCGACCTGTGAGTATCAGATTCTCTAGGCCCTCCTTCATCATTATGTGTCCTAGAGACTTCAGCTGTCTCTTTCTGATGTTAAGCATAAGCCTTTTTCTTGTTTGCAACCTAAGAACTCATCATTGCTCACATGCTCAGTCGATGACACCATTAGCATCAATCTGTAGAACCACATCTCCGTTGCCTAGAGTCTCTTCTTCATCTTTGAAGCAATCATCCAACATTCGCTGCCGTAAGAAGAACAGATGTCACGTAACAGTTCAGTATTCTTTTCTTTGTTTACCAAAGAAATCCCCCTGTCTCGCAATACGTTGTCCAGCTTTCGGAATGCGTCCTTGGCCATCTCAATACGTCCACGGATCTCAGTGTCGCACTTACCGTCCTCTGTCAAGACGCTTCCCAGATATTTAAACTTCCGCGTCTGCTTGATTCTCGTGTTCCCGACCTGCAAATCGCATTTCACGCTCTTCCTCATACTGATGACTATGCATCCTGTCTTCTAGTAGATTATGCTTAGTCCTTTCTTCTCACTCCCTGTCGCCACCTAACATATTTGAAAAAGCGAACTTGGCGAAAAAAACTGCTTATGATAAACTTAACAAGTTGATCTTGTTTATCGAGATAATGTTTGCATTAGGTTTTCAGGAAATAATGTTCGATTTTAGAATGCGCATTTTAACTGTGTTCTGCTATATTACTATAATAGTGGCACAACGATACATTACTTATTCCTAATTATTATAATTGTCCTGTTTGCTAATTTTATATCAATCTCTGTAAGAATTTTACTTAAGACATTTAAATAAAAAGATCTAATAAATTTCTATTCTCATCATAAAAACAAAATAAAATCTGACATGATCATTGGATTCTACTTAAGAGCACTTAGAATATGCAGCCCGGATTATTTATATGAAGAGGAAAATACATTGAAAATACTTTCAAACTTCTCCAGTACTCTAATTTTTTATATTCAATGCGAAACAAAAGGCCCATAAAATAATCCAAAACAAAAAACAGCCCCTCCTGGAAAACTCAAAGCATCGAAAAATATATTATCCGACCAACTAATTTTATCACATGTACAAACGAAAAGACTCTATCTAAACTCAACATAAAAATTGTTACTACTACATCCCCCCCCAATAAAGGACTTAGTCAATACTTAAAAAACAAAACAAAACAATAAGCTGAAACCTGAAGGAGGAGTTTACTTCATGGCCTATATTAATTGACACAATAAATACACAGGAGAAATATCAAGGAATCTAAATAAAAGATTATATGAATACAAAAGGGACATTCTACAAGACAATACGACAAATGCGTTGGTTGCACACCGTAACGAGACTGACCGCAATATTGATATAAAAATGCTTCTCTGCTCAAAGGCGAAAACAATTTTCTAGGACGTAAATACCTAGAGAGTGGTTGATCCCAGAGTTATCTACAGTAAATGTGCACCCTGCCTATTAAACCATTTCATCATCCCTGGAAGATCTATTATCACAGTTTGAGATACCTACTAACAAAGTGGTGGAAGAAAAAAAAACTCTAAATTAATTCGGCTAGATATATGAAAAAAATAAAAATTCTAAAATTCTCAGCACACATCGTTCGTGCACATGTGCAATCGTGCCAACATAAAAAAAAATTAGTCCGATGAATTCCGGAAGGACTAAAAGCAACAAAGGTAAAATATTTCTCCTTTGTAATACAATTTCCTCACGTAACATATAGAATATGAAAAAAAGAAGAGATGCGTTACACTTTTTTTCATGTGTATATTACTTCTCAAACTGCTGCCAACATTAAAAGAACGTGCGATGAAAGGGCCACCTGTGATCATAAAGTAACTGGTTACTGAAGTTCCGCAGTGGGAATACGAGTCTTGAAGAACAAGGTTGTAGATGACGTACATTTGCAATTGACAATAAACAGCTGAAAACACTATTCTAAAAAAACAAAAAAATAAAGCACGAGAATGAAGAAATGTTTTAGATAATGGGGGTCAGCATTTCAAAAATATCGAGCCATTTCATGAAAATTAGCAAGGTGATAAAACTCTGTAAATGTGTTCCGCATGAACTCGGTGAAGGTCAAAATAAGTTCGACGTTTTAAAGTGTGCTCGATGCTGACTGCATAGTGACTTGTGATGTAAAATGGATCCTTTATGGCAATCATAAATGATCGGTTCAGTGGTTTGACCATGACGAAGCCCCCAAACAGTTTCCAAAACCTAAATTGAAACAAAATAATATTATGATGACTGTCTGCTGATCCACCATTGTCGTTATCTATTACAGTTTTCTGGAATCTAACCCGAGCATCGCTGGCGAAGTTTATTGCCAGCAACTGGATGAAATGCAGATTCAGTTCAGCAAAATGCTGCCGACACTGCTTAACCGACGAGATACAATTCTGCTTCATCATAATGCTCGGCCACATGTTGCGAGGATGGCGTTGCAGACTTGGGATACCCGACTTTCCGAGAACTACTATATTCCCCATGATTTCACGACCCACAGACTGCCACTGCCACCGACTACCTACAGACAAGCATCTCGACACTTATTTAAGCCAAAAGACATTCCGCAGCAAAGAAGATACAGAAACCGCATTCAAATATTTCTTGGCGCTCAATGTGTTAGAGTTTATTGTAAAGGCATAAATAGCTGTGTAACCGTATTTTGACTGATTTAAACACTGTTTAAATAGATTAATTTAAGAATAAAATTTGATTCTAAAATCGAAAAATTTTCTCCAACTAAATAATATTAAAAAAAAACTGTTAATCGCTCTTAGTTAGTGTTCAGATCAATCTTTTTGTGAAAAATGAGTTCCATTCTCTAAATCATTTAATCCATATCAACCTTGACGCTCCTTATGTAGTTTCTGATATGGATTTCGTCATATTTTATTCATTTTATTCCATTATTATTTAATGCTATGCTTAAAGATTTGTCTCCGTATCCTCTCGACCCGACTTCTATGGTTGACACCAAGGTTTTCCAGTCGTTGTTTTATGCGATTCTCAGTTCCAGATATTTACGTTGTTTTTACTCGTGAGCTAGTAATATATTAATTTCCCTGAATACTGTTAGTTCGTATACTAAATATCCCCTTCTGGAATTTGAGAATATTATCATATCTTGAAGAAGAGTTCTTTCGATAATATATTCTGCGAAATTCAATTGTTTTCCCAGATCCATTTTAAGTTTCCAGTTCGGTGTTTCAATAGGTTCGGTTACACTTTTGTCGCCATTTTGTGCTTTCTATTCACAGCTTTCACAAATTTTACATGTTTTTTTTTTGTCCCGGTTGATATTGGTTACTCTCTAGCATTTTCGATTGCCATTACAATTGTTCTTAGTAACTCATTATGGTACAAATTTCTTCTTTCAGTGGCTTAATACAACTGCTTAATGTGTGATGGTTTCTCCTCTTTGAAGTGAAAATGGAGGAGAATGTGATGTATTTTAATTTAACGCTCTTTTATTTCCGGAAAGGAAAGCCAACCTTACCAACAGCAAAAAAAAAAAACCCCAAAAAACATAGGTCATTTTTTTTGATGGTGCAATCGCC